>CM055207.1:7609658-7666972 GCA_029224185.1 Karalla daura | reverse complement strand
TCTCTCTCTCTCTCTCTCTCTCTCTCTCTCTCTCTCTCTCTCTCTCTCACGTCTCTCTCTCTCTCTCTCTCTCTCTCTCTCTCTCTCTCTCTCTCTCCGCTCTATATCCACGCTCTAGGGTGGCGTACCTGTGCAGAGGTGGCACGCTGTCGATGGTCTTGAGGCTGCCGCGCGTGGACACCACGTTGAAGCTGTCAGTGCAGTCGCAGGAGACGTGGAGGTAGTATTTGGGGTGGCGGTTCTCCACCACCACGATGAGCCCCGCCCAGCCGTGGGTCAGGTAGTAGCACGTCATGCCCTCGCGGCCCTGGACGACAAAAGAAAAGCAAAAAAAGTGCGATACATAAGAGAGCGAGTCTGTCGGGGCGGGACGTTCGAGTCCAGTGGGCTCTTCTTGCCGGAACAATAGTGATTATTGTGCGGCCGATCAATGCGACGCTCAAGGACAAAAAATCCCGAGCCGGATCCCCTGAGCTCGCAAGCACAGGCCCGAGAAATGAAAACAAAAGACGAGACACATTATGAATTCTGACACAAGAGGCGGCGAAAGAGATGACAAACAATGGGATGCTGTGGTGGAGGACGAGGATCTCTGTGATAGACCGTACGTGACGTCGAGGAGTGTAAGAGACTCTATGAGGCCTCATTGTTTTCGTTTCGGGCTAAAATCTGTATTCCAGAAACAGACCACATAGACAATATAGGTGCATAAGGCTGGTGTCTTTGGACTGAGGCGTCCTCTGAAGTTAAAGGAGCCTAAGAAGACAAAAGGCTTCCCCTTTGGACTAACACACTAGAGCTGCTCCCATTCCCCCTAGAAATGCAAAAAAGCGAAATATCCTAAAAAAAAAGAAATATGGTAATGGAAACACCAAATGAAATGTTGCTCTCATACTCTCATGGGCTGCGTTTTCAGATGTCCTGCATTAATGTATCACTTAGCATGATGCCCAGGGGGTCACATGACCAGTTCACTGACTGGGACTGAATCATTTTAAAGATTAAATAAAAAAAAATGTAAGATTTGAATAAAAAGCAACTCCACAAAATGTCCATCTTGTCAATGTGGAGTCTCACTAGAGTTGACTTTATGGGAGTTACACAAATATTAATAATTAATGACTAAATGCACAAACAGGATTTGGTAATACACTAATCCGTCTTACTCAGAATTTCACTGCGTTTACATGTAACATGAAACGAGGTGGGGCAGGAGCGGCACCAAACTGGGACAGTTGTATAATGGTCCTACAAACACCTGTCTGAATCACCATGTGAACAGGCTGTCATCTAGCAGGCCATGGTGCCAAGGCCGCTTATGAAAGGAGCGTCCCAGCAGTCCGAGCTGAGGCTACTCTGGCCCCGGCCTGTAGAGGCTGCTCCAGCCCGTTGAAGTCACAACATTTTCTCAAGAAGTGAAAACGACAGAAACGTTCTTAGCTCAACAGCTAAACAGGATCCGGTAACAGCCAAAAAACCAAAAAAAATCAGTTAGCATCACACGTGAGGGCTCATAATTCAACACTCCAAACTGCTCGAATGCTTTATTAACGCCACACTTTGAAAAAAAAAAAGCTTTTTAACTGTACAGTTAAAGTGTTATGCCTGTGGTGTAGTGGGGGCCGCGCACTCCAGAGTGCTTGGCCCGTCTACCTGGAGCGGCGAATTCCCGGGGAGCTGAACGACTTAACGAAGATGATCTCAAGTGTTTAAAAAGCTCCCACCATCCTCTCAAATGCCAGCCAATGTGACAGCACTTGCAGGAGAGTGCAGTTCAGGAGAGGCAGAATAATTTGTTTCTGTGGATTTGAGTGTCCGCATGTGTGTGTGTGTGTGTGTGTGTGTGTGTGTGTGTGTGTGTGTCCGCATGTGTGTGTGTGTGTGTGTGTGTGTGTGTGCACGGGGAGATAATGTGCGTGCGTAAAGGCAGAATAGGATTTGAGACTGAGGAAGAAATCTAAGTGTTATCTCAAAGTGGCTTACAGAGGTGCAAGCATTCTCCGGCTTCACAAGCCTGTATATTATATTCCAAGTGTGTGTGTGTGCGTGTGTGTGAGTGTGTGTGTGTGAGAGAGAGAGAGGCAGGACAGAGATGAGAGCGGGAGCTTGGGGAAATGAGACGACACGACACGGATGGCTCACCTCGTGCCTCTCGCCTTTGTTCTCGGTCAGCAGGATGATGGCGTCGGCCAGCGTGGTGGCCGTGGCCTCCACCTGCTCCACCATCACCTGGCGGGAGCTGTAGATGGCCAGGATGTAGCCGGGGAAGTCCTGGCTGGGCCGACGCGCCGCTCCACTGGTGGGACTGGAAACTGTGGAAGAGAGGGGGAGAGAGAGAGAGAGAGACAGAGAGAGGTGTGAGCCTCTACCCAATGTGTAAAACTCTAATAGAAACTCTTGGCTTGTCTTGTTCATGTAAGGGTTACATACTGTTTAAGTTTCTAAACAGTATGTTTATGTAAGCTATACAGGGTATGTAAACAGTATGCAAGGGTTAAGGTATTTTGTCCTCTACACAGGGTGTCTATGGAGGGGAAAGAAAGGAAGTATCTGAACCAGTGTTCTTCAGATAAACGTATAAACACAAACATAGCTAAATGCTAGATTCTGTCACACTGTTGTAATTGGATTTTAGCATCGGATCAGCCTTACTGGAATACTAGACCAAGGACCAGATACTAACAAATTGAGTCATGCTGGAAAAAAAGAAGTAATAGTGTCATTACAAATGCACGTTCTGACTTCAACAGGTAAATATTGTGCCTGGATCGGCCGCTATAACCTGCTCGTCCAGGATCAACATCTCAGCCGACCAATCGGCGGCTTGTCACACCAGATAACCACGACAGAGGAGGAGCTGGACGTAGTGCGAAGCCTCGCTCTGAGCCGAGCTCTCCTGCAGCTCTCAGCCAGGCTGCAGATATTAAGTGTTTACATCGACAGGCTCAGCGGGCTTTCAGCTGATCATCACAGACATGTAACTCATCAACCTTGAACGGCACTTTTCTTCCTCCAACATATTCAAATGGCCTGAACATCAATCTATGGCTGCTTCAGTCTGCTGGTCCATCCCAGCTGCTCCCGTACACCTACTGGGCGTGGGGGGACCTCCGGAGCCGCTGACGTTCATCTGCCAGTGGTTGAAGGCGCAGCAGACCACGGCGTACTCCCCGGGCTCCAGCATCACGTCGCAGCCCACAAACTTCTTCACCGCCCGCTTGCTGTGCGCCAGCAGGCGCCCCAGGGTCAGCTTGTTGCCGCTGCCAAAGGACGCCCGGAAAACCATGATGCACAGGTCCAGCAGGTGGCTGTCGGCCGTGTCCGAGCGCCTGCAGGGGAAGAAGGAGGGAGGGAGGAGGTTTTAAAGAGGGGGACCAGGAGACGGCTCCACAGGGTGTTTAGACTTAGACTCAGACTGAACTTTATTGATCCCTTTGGGATGGCATGAAGAGAGTAAACAATAAGCATTAATAGATCTTATGAGGACAGAAAAAACAGTATAAACTCTTAATAAACAGCAAAATCCTAGTAAATAAATGGCAAACTCTGAATGAACAGAAAGCTCTTAACAGGATGGAAGAAATAAACAGTAAACTCTTGGCTAAATGTCCACAATAGATGGAATAAAGTGAGGATGATGAAGATGAACAAATACAGAACGTTTCTACCACTCCTTCCCCTCTGTCCTCCCCGTTTCCTCCTCCCCCCAAAGTGCCGAGTTGTAGAGCATGCTGGCATGATTTTCTCTTCAACTCCGGTTAAAGAGAAAATTCTCTGTGATGGCACACGTCTCTGTTCCGCATGTTTCTGTATTCCCGTAATGTTGCTCTGTTAGTGCTACAGCAAAGCACAGCTTGTGCGACCTTGTCCTCCCTCCCTCTCTCTTTCTCCCTCTCTCTTTCTCCCTCCCTCCCTCTCTCTCTCTCTCTCTCTCTCTCTCTCTCTCTCTCTCTCTCTCTCGAGCTGTTACCATTTCAGGGCTGGACAGAACAGCTTCTGACACCCGTTCAACTTAACCTGACTCCTCGAGATATTTCACATCTTGGAGTGTGCCTTACGTGCCACACAAGAACTCCCTGTGCTCTCGGACGGCCGTGCCCTCTGAGCGACTGTGTCATCTGCTTTGTGACGAATAAACCTCCTGAGGACTTCAGTATTTCAGATTCCTCTCCGAGCTTCCTTTTCATGACAATATGGTGCACTGGCGACATCCGAAATGCTTACGATGCTATTTCAAAAGCTCTTTTTACGATCCTGTTTTTTAGGCGTGATCCATTTCTGCCCTTTCACTCTGATCTGGCAACCGATAAGTGGGCTTGTGCCACTCATGTAAATACACACATGCATTCCTTTCTGTACCTGAATAGAGTACAAACTCATTTTATACGATATTCTGTCAGTTTTTCTTTTTTCACTACAAGATGAATAAATGAATGAGGACATGATGATGTTTTCGGACCTGTCATAAATGCTTTTCATTATTCAACAAAGGTAAGAGTGTTTTTTTTTCCTCTTCTTTTTCATCCTGGCTGCCCCTTAATGAACCACTTCTACGAGGACACATACATCACGGTCGGACTAGGAGAAGAGACGGGAGCGAGAGTGCACAGAAATCCAATCAAAGTGCAAAAACAAAACCATACACACCCTCTACATCTCATTAGTTATCAACGAGATGAGATGAGAGAGAGAGAGAGAGAGGAGATGAGGGGAAGGGGGGATTAGGAGGGATAAGAACATGCTAAATTACCTGCTTCCCTCCTGGAAGAGAGCGAACTCGAGTGCCGTCCTCTCCAGCACGGTGAGGGCTGTGACGGTGACGGGCCCGCTGGCTTTGCTGGGGAAGCAGCCCTGCAGTCTCACCTCCTGCCAGTCTGAGTGGATCTTGCAGATGTCCACGGAGTCAAAGTACCTGTGGAGAGTCAGGCAGACGAGCGCTTTCAGCACGAACCGAGCGCTCCCCCCTCCCAGCCTCAGTCTATTTGTATGCATGGTGAGCCACTCTTTAACATTAGGCCGGCCTCCGGGGGGGCTGCTGCTGTACAAACACCATTTACCTCGCTAACACGCCAGACCTCCCCCTTTAAAAGACAGAGCCCCCCCCCCCAACGCCCCAGGAGACGTTCTCTCTCCCCTCACTTTCAGTCTGCTTTTCATTGTTTCATCACTTCCCGTCTTTGCATCTCACTTTTTGACAATCGGGATGAAGAGGAAACGAAAGTGGGCACGCTGAAGTTTCTCAGCCGGCTTTGATCAGCAGATATGAAGATCTCGGCAGTTTTGAGAGCAACAATCTTTTGGAAATTCTCTCAGTAATCAACACCAGGACTGTTTGTCTATTTTGATGCATGTGGGTCAAATAGAGGGTCTTTGATATTTCCCCAACAAACAGACTTTTTCCCTTCTCCCACTTGAAGGAGGCAGACGCACACTGTAGGTTTTTCATATGGCAGAAAGCTGAGATTCTCGGTCTGTCAGAGAGAACAATAAACAGTGGGGGGAGACAGATGGGACGCTCTGCTAGGCCGAATACATATTTCAGGTTTGAGGCGTTCAGGAAGACAGCCATATTGATCCTGCAGGACTTATTGCAACTTTTATTTTGTCAGACACGAGGGGCATGAATAACACACCCAAACATCCCGCCCCCACACGCAATTCATCTTTTTTCGGTGAACCCACTGACCTCTCCGGCTTTGTGACATTGTTCTCTGAACAGGAGAGAAAAAAAACACTTCAATAGCTCCTTTCACACATAGTAGCAGGAAAATTCTAGCTCTTTAAAGCACTCTAAAGCACAAGTCTATTCAGGACCATCAGTGATTTAACCCATTCACACATGGCCACCTGCTTGGTGATACCAGCACGGTCCAGTAGGTGGCAGTTACAAATGGCTTGGCCTGGTGTGTGCGCTGTCAATATAGTGGGGCGGCCCAGCTCAACATATCACAACAAAACAAACACATTTTGAGATAAAAGCACAAACTTGGTGGCTGTGTTGGTGAATATATTTCAAACGAATCTGGATATTGGATCATTGCAGATTAGTCAATAGTAATAGCCATAGCGGTTACATCTGTAAAAGTGCCTTTTCCCACTTTAAAATGTCTCTAAATTATATTTGTGGTGCTGAAAACATGAAACGGCAGCTCCAGGGTGGGCAAAGCGTCCCATGCCAGTCACCACTGGTTGCCATTTTAAAAAATGGCTGCCACTGTCATCAGAATAAAAATTTGCAACGCCTCAGTTTGCAGATTCATTAAACATACATCCAGCCATGGGTGCACCAAATCTGGTGCTTTTATCACAAAATGAACAACTGTTTAGCTATGCCACCATACGACCTTCATAGGATTTTAATCCGTCTATATCTGGACAAATAGAAGTGCTTATTCACGTTTTACTTTGGCAATACACAAGGCTTCTCTGAAACACCCAGAAATAGGTTTCTCCTGCATGAATGCCAGTTAAAAGACCCTGGTATGTATATGCCAGTTCAGGATGCACGTTTTAGGTGCCTTTAGAGAAACTCCAGCCATAGAAATCAACCTTTGAGGGTGTTATTTTACCAGTTCTAACATCTCACCTTTCTCGGGTCTGTCTTACACCCAGGCGGCAGGCCTCTGTAACGCGTGAGATTACTTTTCGTTATGTCTTCAACGACGGCGTGACACACCGCCTGACCTCGGCAAGGTCGGCGGCCAATGAGACGTTATGAACCAGTCGATACTTGATTCTCCGGAGGGCGACCGGATTAATGTAACAGCCACAGAAGACAGAGCTGCCACTCGCAATCAAAACCACGACGCCACGGCGAACAAAGCGTCTGTGTGCGTCCCAGAGTAAAGAAGAAAAAAACTGCGGTCGCTCAGCTTGGTGTCGATAGCAGATGGTCGGCAAACTCCACCGGGGTGTGAGATTAGCGAGCCATCCATCAACTTCAGCACATTGTCTGCGTCCATCACGGCGCGGTTAGAGGACATACACAGAGTCATTTCACCTGGATTTATGATGCGGATAAATCCCCACAGGAAGTCATGCATCCCGCCTTTTCCTAATACCCACGAGTTACGAGATGGAGGTTGAATAAACAACGGGCCTGGGTTGAAGGGAGGAAGTGAATACTTCCTAACGGATAAAGATTCATCTCCACGGATTTTTATTGGCATGACGCTGTTTTTTTTTTTTTTTTTTTAAATTCTGAATTATATTCCAGCAGCGGATTGGGTTTCGACTCGCGTGGTCCAATTATAAGCGGCTCGAGGGAGTTATAAAGTCAACACTTAATATATGGCTCCGGGTGTTTCTATTGCCACTCCTGGCATTCATTCTTCTGAGCTGAGTGGAAGCTGTGAATGTAAAAAAATGACACAGACGCGCCACTATCTACAGATGTGGGAGGAACAATTAAACGATAAAACATGTATTGGCTAGAAGTCAGTTAGGGAGATTGAAAGAGATTGTGGAAAAAGTTTTTCCATCTTTCCATCCCAACTTTGTACCTTAATGGGGTCGTGGGGGTCTGCCAGAGTCTACCTCCACTTGACCTTAACATGCATGTTTTCAGACTGTATCTGGAGCGTGCGAGGCGGGATTCGAACCGCCGCCCTTCTCACTATTCCCTGAACTACTACTCGTGTCGTCTTTCCACGAATCCTAAAAATAAAAACATATCCAATGTGGACAGATTATAAATACCGCACACGTGGGGTAAAAAACGAGGCAAATCCCCGTCACAGTTTCTGGATCTACCCAGAGGTACGACTATTTTTACAGTAGTCGCAGCTCTTTTTTTTTTTGGGGTGTTCTGCCAGAGATCGACTGGAAATGACACATATTTCCTGAAAACATTTACTGTAGGAGAAGAGGGGGGAAAAAATAGCAATCGTACGGTAAATGATGGCGCTTTGACACTACCGCGGAGGGCTTAACTGGCTGGAAATCTTTGAGGAGATTCACGAGATGGAGGAAGAGAGCGACTCTTCAACCCAGACTGAGAAAGCAGACAAAGTGGATAATATATTTGCCGGGATGAGAAAGGTGGCTGGTGGCTCATCCTCGCTGCTTAAAATCCCATTTGCCTTCTTTCTGATGTTTGCTCGCCCCGTAATGCAGACTTGTATACAAATGACCGTCCATAATCCATAATGTATAATGTTTATCATCCGAATGCTGTGCTTGTCACGGCGCCTGGCAGCGATGTTGTAAATCTAAGTGTTACAAAAAAGAAGAAAAAAAAAGCAGAAAAAAAAAAAGCGAGACAGACAGAGGGATGAGGAACGAGCTCGTGGCAGCCAAAAGCCACCACAGCTCATATTAATTAGCCGAATAAAATCTGTGCGTGCAACATGCGGGCACAGCGGTGGTCTGCGAAGTCCACGCTGAAACGTGAAGGATAAAACAAACAAACAAACAAACAAACACACAAAAATAATAAACAAACACGACGACTTCACCGCAAAGATTTTGACACCACGGTTTTTGTCGTTTTTTTTAACGCTTCTGCAACTTCACATTATTCAAACGGGCTGTGAAAAAAAACAAACTTTAATTAAAAGTGATACGGACACCGGCGGATCGCTTTCGTCCTTTTTTATTATTTATTTATTTATTTATTTATTTATTTATTTATTTATTTATTTCAGGTGAACGCGCTGTCAGCTCCGGGTACGCTGCGCACACACACGCCGTCGTCTCTGCAGAGAGCCTGATACAACGCGCCGCTCTCTGTCACACTGTTAGGATCTCATCTGACTTATCCATACAGGCATGGCTGTGTCTGCGCGTGTGTGTGTGTGTGCGTGTGTGTGCGTGTGTGTGTTTGCTCTGCCAACATGCTCTCACTCGCACGCCCCGCACGTCTACCTCACCCGAGTCGGCTGAATTGGTCTCACCTCGGCTCTCTTTCGGTCAGAGCTAAGAGGCTGGCTCAGAGTACAGCTTTGTATATAAATAAATAAATAAATGCATAAATAAATGGATGAATTAAGGGCGTGCTGGGTTTATGACGCAAGGCCGAACGAGGACACAATGTAAAGTGGCACGATAATCGTACGATCTCCATTGTTTCCGGAGAGTAAGAGCGGCATTAACGGGGAGAGGGCGAGCACAGAGGGCGAGCGGGAGAGGACGTCACGGGAGTGAGTTATGATGCGGCGCTCATCTACAAGCGACAGGGCCGTGGTTAATCACGGCCGGTACAACATCACACCCTGGTTGAAACCACAGAGGAATCCACGTTTTACGCCGCTACGCTCGTCATCCCACTTAGCTCACGAAACCCAGGCTGCACATTTAGATTCTCTGTCTGATTATTCATACATGTGGCCACTCCTGAAGGTCCACTTTATCAGAGGTGCATTGGAAAGTCTGGCTACTGGCACTATTCAGTGGCAAATGGCTGGAGGGCAAAAAAAAAGAAGAAAAGCGTTTTTGGCCGAGAGGTTTTTGACACCGAAACAACAACGTAACAGGAACAGGATGGTGTGATGATGCAGTCGACCAGCGTGTGCTGCTTCGCGAGTGTTTGGACCCACCAGTGACCTTCTCTGGTGTCAGTGGAGAGTCCTGCAGACTCCGGCCTGAAAGCATGCACTGCTCTTCATTTTTCATCAAAACAGGATGCTGTGATGATGCAATCGACAACAACCGGCCGACGGTGTTACCAATTATTTAGTCTTAAGACCCCTGACGGAGACTTACAGAATGAAGAGAGCAAGTTAAGCTCTTCAACTTCTCCAATTGCAGCAGTCAGAGCAAGAGATGTTCATCCCTCCATCTACACATAATTTGCTTTGGTGCCTCTTTGTTTTTCCTTGGTTTTCCCCTAAAATGTCCTTTTTCAGCAAGAAACTGCAACAAAAAGTACCGAGTGCAGATACAGAGCAAAAGCAGGGAATTTACCCTGGTCAGGTCACCAGTTCATCACAGGACACACACACACACACAAACACACACACACACTATTCACTGTCACATTCACACCTCGGGGCAATTCAAAGTCTCCAATCGACCCAAAACATGCATGTTTGTGAACTGTGGGAGAAAATTAGCCCCCGGTAAAAAAAAAACTCAGACACAGAAAAGGTCCTTCAAACCACCAGCAACCTCCTTGTAATTTGTGCCTTGTGTGTATGCAGTCAATGTCTTTTTCTTTTTATTCTTTTTTCTCCTTCTTTCGTGTTGACGTACGACCGCTTGATGTGCCTCGAATTGCTCCCACCCGGGGACAAATAATGACGCTCTTTGAATTGAACCGAATCTTTGAAAAATCGCTCACAGTTTGCTCCAACGTGCCATCTCTGGACACACGCGCACACACACACACACACACACACACACACGCACACACACGCACACACACACAGAAAAACGCCCGAGTTGGGTTCTGACAGCCCCCTTGGAAATGGGTCACAGCGCGGCCCTTTACTTGATGAAGTCGGTGTACTCCATCCAGAAGACGCCCTCGCTGCTGCCGTGAGCCATCAGCTCGTGCCGCAGGTGCTGCGGCCAGTCCGTCCACTCGTCCGACCAGCTGCCGTTCCACGAGAAGCGACCCCACGGGTTCCTGAGCCGCAGCAGCCTGTGGGAGCGGGGAGGAGGACAAAAAAAACAGGATCCAGTTAGAGTGTCAACATCCTTCAGTCAACACCCTCCGCTCGTCTCTGCAGACTCATACCCCTCCCCTGTTCCTCTTATGGATGATTGGCGACTTTTTAACAACCCATTTCATTTTACAGCCTCCTACCCGACAGTGCAAAAGGCCTTAAGAGGCATAATGGAAAACCAGATTGGAGAGTCCCCACTTTCCAAAAAGAAAAAAAAAAAAAAAACCCCAAACAGGTGAATCACTGTTTCCAAGCTGCTTTTCATCTCCTCCGGCTGCTAGCAGGGAGGACTCCAGCCCATTTTAGATCAAGCACCGTGGCCCAATCTTCCACTCTGATTGCTTTATGGCAGTAAATTAAAGTGGCTGCGTGAGGCTCTCGAGCAAATTAGATCTGGGATTTACAGCAACTCTCAACTTCCTCTCACAGGTAGGAGCGAAGGAGCCTCCATTGTGTTGACTCACAATGTTATCATGATCAAAGTGATCAAACTGGACCGATGCGCACCTGCTCTCTACGGGCCCCAAATCTCAGCCCAATTTGCGAAGAAACTATATATATATATCTATAAAAAAGACACCTCAGCACAGAGTGAATCTGTCAATTTCATCCAAACTCAGGATTAGGTGGAATTTAATTTGAAACCTCTGAGGTATACATAAAATAGCTTTAAAGGCTTGTTTAATAAAGAAAACAAAATCTGCGCGATGTGCTGCTCCCCGTGAAACCGGCTGCGTGACTCACTGGTTTCAACCTCAAAATCCGCAGCAAGTCATGACTGAGAAATGCTGCCGAACAGAGAGGAAACGGAGGAGAAGTTTCAGCCGTGAGACATCTAAGATGGTGGGTTTGGTAATTAGGGGAACGTTTATAGAGTTGCAAAACAGGAGGAGCAGCTGGCGGTGGATGTGTTTCTCTCCCTGGTATTTTCTTTTCTTTCTGTGCTCACTCTTTGCTTTTCATGGGGCCCGGCATTAAGAACAGAGACTTGGGACTCAAATGTTTATGTTGGGTCCGACGGCTTCAATAATTTAATGTTTGTTTCATTTCGAGCCTCAGAACAATAGCTGCGCAACAGTACAAACCCAGACTGCCTGGTTGCTGGATTCTTGCACCATCATAGAGGATTAAAAACGAATCGATCTCCGGCTGCAATTTCTGAGTTCCAGCGGCTTATCAAATGCACAAAAGAGAATTCCAAGCTAAGTGATTTACTGCAGGGGGAGGATCTATACATTTTCTGTGCAGAAAGGATGGAGGTGCAAAGGCAGCGGATGAGAGGAAGAACGCTCTCTATTCATACCTGTAGCCCTGAACGTCTCGTACGTCCAGGACAGAATAGGCATGTCGAGGCCGCAGGCCCAGAGACTCGTAGACCACGTCGTCCACTTTCATGTTGCCTCCCCCGCACGACGCCCCCATCAGGAACCTGCCGGAGACAACAGGACACACGTCACACACAAGCCCCAGCCCTCCCTGACTCTGTCCCCCACTGGTTTGTGAAGGACGCTGGAGTTTGAGCTGCAATGGGGCTGCTGTTCCTCATAATGGAGCCAGCAGACACCATAGTGTGGAGGTGGAGGGGAATAAGTGATGGATACACCTTTTCACCTCCGTCCTCCTCAACACACCCACTGATCCATACTGGATATTGGACAATAACAAAGTCATATGAACAAGGTAAACATAGTCTATTAGTCCAATGAATATGATTAACGCCCTTTCCTCTGTGAGGCTCCCCTGTCAGCCAAATGGATGCACCCTTATTGATTCATTTCTTCTATTTGCAAATCGACCACTATAGTGCTACTATAGTATTTCATGATTGAAAATGGTGTTTTTTGACTGGCTGTGTATTGGAGAGAGTGTTGTTTGGGAGCCAGGCCCTGGAGGATCTCTGCGGTACTGCAGGTAAAGTCACTACTGCATTGGTCTCGTTTCGTACCAGAGGACTACGTCTATGTTTTATACACAGTCTACGGTCACACAATTATGCATCTCGTGACAAATGGAGCCGAACCTGAAGTACTCCCAGCGTCTCGTACTCGCTCGGCTGCTGCTATCTCTGCTGACGCAGCTCACCTATGTTTAGCAGCAATGAGCCAATGCTGCCACTATATTAATGGCTATTTCCCCCCCGTGATATATGAAGTCATGCCACAAGTTTTTTTTATTTTTTTTTATTTTATGTTTATGACAGATGGACCTGCTGCTTGGCCCCCTTTTTGGAGTTGAGCTTGTTGCCTCATGTTGCTTCGAAAAAGCTCACATATCAAAGCGTTGATTACCAGACCTCTGTTCCCGCTGACGTACACTAAAACGGCAAATTGGCATTTGGCAGCTCCGCGCCTCCGTAATACCTTGCCGGAGTTTGCGGCCGTGACTACAGGATGATGAATCGGGTGTTTTTCCAACGAGTTTCCTCCCTGAGCCGTACGGGCGCGTCGCATTCCACAATCCATCATCGAGCCGCTCTCGTCTCACTCACCCGGCCTCCTTGGAGCTGAGCATTTTGGCCCAGATGAGGTCGGTGTCGATGGGCTCCTCGCGCGGGTTGGTGGAGCTGACCTGCAGCATGAGGGAGTCGCAGGGGGCGCCGGTCAGCGTGGCCAGGCCCTCGATGGCGCGCCCCGCCTGCAGGGCGAAGTAGGAGCCGTGGAGTTTGGCCAGCGCCTTCTCAATCAGCGCCACCCACAGCTGCTTCCTCTGGGCCTGGGGAACCACAGGAAAGGAAATAAAACATTTAGCGGAGGGTCGAGTCCTGCGCTCCGTGACGGGATGTTTGGGCTCCGAACCCGCCCGGGACCGCGAGGCGTTTAGGGAGGGTTTTCGGGCACGATAACCCGGAGCGTCTCTTATCTCCATCGCCGCCGCGCGCATTACCGCTCATTTACCATTCCAGGCATCGGTCGCTGGAATCCACTGCGACCTGGCCCGCCCCGTGTCAGCATTTGTTCTGCTGCTCCCGCTCTGAGATAAGGTTGGTGGTGGTGCCAGGCAGCCTGAGCCAGGCAGAGCAAATAAGGCGCGACAGCTTTCGCAGCTCGTGTCTGCAAGCAGAGCAGCGCCGGGATCTTCCAACTCTCCCTCCCTCCCTCCCTCCCTCCCTCCCTCCCTCCCTCCCTCCCTGCCTCGTACCTATTTGTTGCAAAGCGCGATACTCCATTTATCCCGTAATTGACTGCTGATTCATTAGACCTTGAGGTGCGGCCCTCCTCCGAGACGATCCCAGAACACGCGGCTGCGTTAAAAAGCCGGATAATGAATGGGCTCCAACTCGTCGCTGAACAGTTAACATGGCGCTAACATGGTCTCCTTCCTGCTGACGTCTCTGGGAACGCCGCACCCTCCAGACCCGACGGCTTAAAGAGGGATCCGGAACCGAAGCAGCGGCATGGGAGCCTGGCGTCATCTTCCTGGATGGCGCCGGACGGGCCGGGGGTGAGGGCAGGGAGCCCCGGTAAAGCTGCGTCCGTACTGGAGGAGCTCTCCTTGGCCCCCGCGGACTCTTACCGGAGTGATCTCGCTCGAGGCAATTTATCGGACGTCCTCGGGGAGCTCCCTACGGAGCCACAGAAAGCTTTATGCAACTGTAAACACGCTTTGAAGTGGAGATCCCTATTTCTTTTTCTTTCTAGGGTCACAATGTGACGCGGGTAAATAGAAAACAGCGTATCACAGGGCGAATGTTTGGCAATTTATTTAAATGCAGCTCCGCTTCTCAGCATGTGTTCTCTGGAAGCGGAGCATTTTATTTCCTCGACCTGTTTTGAAGCGTCTGCGCAGCGCCTTTGAGGGTGTTTTCAGACCAGGAACAGACCGGAAACGGCGCTTAACCTCCCCAAAGATGAGTTGGTTTGGGCATATGTAAAAACAGAAATCGCACTCAAAGGAGTACAAAATGAAACGAGCGCTTCTTGAGCCTGGAGTGTAATAACGTAATCGACTCACCTGCTATAAACAAAAAACTAGAGGCAAAACAGCGCGGAATTATGTCGTTTCTAATCAGCAAAAACTCCTGAATGGCTACCAGAAAAGATCTCGTTCATCTGGGTGCTTTGAACCATAGAAACGCAGCCTCGCTGTCTTGGAAGATTTCTGACCAATCAGAGAACAGCTGCATCGAGCGTGGCGTTTGTTTACAGCTTTTGGGTCCTAACAGAACTCACACAACCGAAAAAACACAACAACACAACTTTTTATCCCCTTGAACTGGAACAAAGCAGATGAGCGATGGGTGTATAAACACTCTATAGTTGTATTTTTCACAAAATACCGAGCTTTCTTTCTCTCGTCCCCCCTTCCTTTCCTGACCTGGGAGAAGAGGAGGTAGCCGTAGTCGTCGCAGGGCAGCATGTCGTCCACCAGCACCGTGGTCCACGTGCCGTCTTTGCATAGGCGGACCTGGTAGGCGCCCTCCGGGCAGATGGTCCGTGTGATCATCACCCTCTCCACCAGCTCCGGACGCTCTGCCAGCACCGCCAACGCGCTCAGGAACCTGGAGGAGACGGGAGGGACAGGAGCTCAGCGACGCGATGGAAAGAGGGACGGACGGGTGATGGGACGCGAGCTGAAACGCTAAGCCGAGGGGACGTGAGGACAGTGCAGTGCGTGGCGAGGGGGCGGGGCTAATGGTGACTGACAGGTGACTGTGCCCGGGAACCCCGACTGATGGGTGGCGCAGTCAGAGAGAGGAAACAAACCTGTAAATGAGCCATTAGGAAACATCCCGCTGCACGCGCCGCAAATGACGGTTTTTAAGGCCTAATCTGCCCTCATTGAGAATCAATGGCGTTGGGTGAATCATCCGTTCCTCCTGGTAACCTCTCCCTTTCCCTAATGTGCCCCGCAGCGCTGACGAGCTGGCTCGCCGCCACCCATCAGTCAAGGTGGAGAAATTAGCAAATCGCAAAAAAAAATAACAAAATCCGGATACATCAGGAAATGCTAATTCATAATAAAAGCGTGGCGGGGACATGCGGATCCAGCTATAAAAAAGGTCCTGTATTTTAGCGAAGTGAAGGCGCTTTGCTAATTGAACACTTTTTGTGAATGGCTGCTGATTCTGCTAATCCCCCTCTATTACTGCAATTTCTAAAAGTGACAAGTTATTTCTGCACGCGTGCTGGGATTAAAGTAGCATCCGGCCTCTATCGTGCATTAGCATCGCAGTAGTAGTAGAAGTAGTAGTAGTAGTGGTAGTAGTAGTAGTAGTAGTGGTAGTAGTAGTAGTAGTAGTGGTAGTGGTAGCCGTAGTGGTGGTAGTGGTAGTGGTAGTGGTAGTAGTAGTAGTAGTAGTGGTAGTAGTCGTAGTAGTAGTGGTAGTGGTAGTAGTAGTGGTGGTAGTAGTAGTAGTAGTAGTAGTAGTAGTAGAAGTAGTAGTGGTAGTGGTAGTAGTAGTGGTGGTAGTGGTAGTGGTAGTGGTAGTGGTAGTGGTAGTGGTAGTGGTAGTAGTAGTAGTAGTAGTAGTAGTAGAAGTAGTAGTGGTAGTGGTAGTAGTAGTGGTGGTAGTGGTAGTGGTAGTGGTAGTAGTAGTAGTAGTAGTGGTGGTAGTGGTAGTGGTAGTGGTAGTGGTAGTGGTAGTGGTAGTGGTAGTGGTAGTGGTAGTGGTAGTAGTAGTAGTAGTGGTGGTAGTGGTAGTGGTAGTGGTAGTAGTAGTAGTAGTAGTGGTAGTAGTAATAGTAGTGGTAGTAGGAGTAGTGGTAGTAGTAGTAGTAGTAGTAGTGGTAGCATTAGTAGTAGTAGTAGTGGTAGTAGTAGTAGTAGTAGTAGTAGTGGTAGTAGTAGTAGTAGTAGTAGTAGTATAAGTATAAGTATAAGTGGTAGTAGTAGTAGTGGTAGTAGTAGTAGTAGTAATAGAAGTAGAAGTAGAAGTAGAAGTAGAAGTGGTAGTGGTAGTGGTAGTAGTAGTAGTAGTAGTAGTAGTAGTAGGAGTAGTAGTAGTAGTAGTAGGAGTAGTGGTAGTAGGAGTAGTAGTAGTAGTAGTAGGAGTAGTAGTAGTAGTAGTAGTAGTAGTAGTAGTAGTAGTAGTAGTAGTAGGAGTAGTAGTAGTAGTAGTAGAAGTAGTAGTAGTAGTAGAAGTAGTAGTAGTAGTAGTAGTAGTAGGAGTAGAGGTAGTAGTAGTAGTTGTGGTAGTGGTAGTGGTAGTGGTAGTGGTAGTGGTAGTAGTAGTAGTAGTAGTAGTAGTAGTAGTAGTAGTAGTAGTAGAAGTAGTAGTAGTGGCTGTCTGTTTTTGCACTGAAAGTCTTTAGCGTGGGGTTGTAAAAAGTGTGTTATTAGCACTGCTATAGTCCATCTGTTGGAGTGGCAGCTGAGCGAGGCCCTCTGATAGAAAAAGAAAAGCAAAACAAACTGGCAATGGCAAAAAAAAAAGCAAAAGGAAAAAAAAAGCAATAAATGAAATCCCAATTAGCCGTGTCATAATGTGGCTCTAATGTCGGCTTGTGTTGCGCGGCCTTACTCAAGGACAAGGGTGACTGGCACTACTGTCGTCTGCCGTCATTGGCTGGCTGGAGGGAGCTGGCTGGTTTATTAGGACAAGCGTGCGTGTGTGTGTGTGTGTGTGTGTGTGTGTGTGTGTGTGTGAGAGAGAGCTAGAGAGAGAGAGAGAGAGAGAGAGAGAGAGCGAGAGAGAGAGAGAGAGAGAGATGAATTAGGGTTACATCCTGTCGCGAGTGAGTGGATTGGGCTCAGGGGAGGGTTATTTTTGATAAGCTGTGTGTGCCGGTGATGAAGCGAAAAGTTGTATTGGGACAACTTCGTGACTGACTGCTCTTTATGTGTGTGTGTGTGTGTGTGTGTGTGTGTGTGTGTGTGTGTGTGTGTGTGTGTGTGCGTGTTGCCATCCGCCCCGTTCCCCCACACATACACACTCGCGCGCCGAAGGACGCATGGAACAAGGGCAGCGAGATAAAGCGCGGGTGCAGACTCACATTCCCGTGAATAATCTCGCTGTCAGGTGTATCTCTGCATCTGTCCGACTACACCTCGCTCCCTCTCTCTTTCATTTCATTCCTGCCCGCTTTCCTTTTTCTGCCCCTCCCCTCCCTCCTCCTCCTCTTCCTCCTCCCCCTCCCACCATCCAATTTTTCAGTTTCTTGCTCTTTACTTACTGTTTTCCCTGCCTCTCTGTCACTGTCTCCATCTCTCTCTCTCTCTCTCTCTCTCTCTCTCTCTCGGCTAGCTCGGGGCTGCGGCGTTCATCTCGAGCAGACTTGAGACAGAACCCACACAGACGCCAAACGTTATCTCTTGTCGTCTTTTTTTTTGTTTTTTTCTTTATTGCCCTGGACTTTCGCCGCGGCCGAGCGGAATGAGAAATGTCTTTTGACTTTGGGGATGGCTGGCTATTGTTGTTTGTCCTGGGTCAGAGCATTAATCAGGGCAACCTGTTCCTCGCTTCTTTTATGAACGGACGATCGGCCTCCAGATTGGTGCGAGTTGTTCTTTCGTGCCCTTGGGGTTTTCTCTTTTTTCTTCCCCTGGCTCTGGGTACTCACCAGCAGTTTCCCAGCAGGCCTTGCAGGATGTCGGAGGGCCGCGGCGTGCGGAAGACGGACCATTTGACACCCCGGTCTTTGAAGTTGCTGCAGTTGATCTCGTGGGGGCGGAGCCACTTCTTGATCCGCTGCTGGACGCTGTCGCCCTCGGGGAAGCCCACGGAGCGAGGTCCCGGCGGGAAACTGTCGTCCACAAAGTTCACAGAGTTCTGGAGGAGGAGAGCGGCGGAGACGGAGGGGGATTAGATGCGCTTCCTTCACAGCTTTTCACATCAATCAAACACAACTGCCACTTGTAGGTGTTTCTGATGAAAGGGTGTTGAGCATGAATCGTAACTCTAAGTCATCGAGTCATGCGATCAACTATTATGTGAAGTCTTGTTGCTTTGAGGAACGTTTCTAGTGCTGTTATCAATTAATCTACAACTATTTAACAAAAAATCAAATAATCAACAACTATTTTGATGATTGATTAGAGAATTAAAAAAATGATTTAAGAAGGATGTAAAGAAATTAAGTCTCGGCTTCAAAAAACTCTTCTGGTTTCTGAAGCCTTTGATAACAGAAAAAAAGACCATTAAAAGTAATCTAGAAACCATATATTAGCTTTTGAGGAAGGAACAGGGGATTTTTTTGCGTCATTTTATAACGTAAACAACTTATCAACCGAGAAAATAACTGACAGATGAATTCACTACAAAAGTAATCGTTTGCTGCAGCCCTAAATATCTCACATTTATAGGCTTTTCTTAGATATTTTAATTTGGCTTTGAAAAAGCCATTTTATTCAAAGTGGACGGGTCATGTCACCCCTATGTCACCCCTGTGTCACCTCTATGTCACCCCTATGTCATCCCTGTGTCACCCCTATGTCATCCCTGTGTCACCCCTATGTCACGTCTGTTGACATCTGTGCTGAACTTGCACGCTGACACATCTGTAAAACCATCGACATTACCGCATCTATTTTTTACCATTCTTAGGGTTGGTGCTTTTCTGGCTGTAATGGAAATGCACCTAGTGACAGCGGATAGGAGCGAAAGCGACCAGTTCAAATACTTCCTGACAACAAACTAAAAAAAAAAGATCTACTTTCAAAATCATACCCGCAGGGACCCAGAGAGGGCACTTAAAGGAAAAGCTTTTCAAACAGCTAACACAAGCCTGAAGGACACCTGGAGCTCGGAGGACTAGCTGATAATCTCTAACCAGCTTTTTCTAATATGATGTATTATGCAGGTGGATAATGATTAATACAGGACACTCCAGGCCACAACATGAGCCCTGGATCCTGGGTGGAGGGGGGCTGGGGGGGGGACAAGGGCAAAACGATGCCTTCCGTATTTAGTCGTGTGTCAGGCGGAATTACTTCCAGGGGTTAGCACGGCATCACATGTAACACAGCAGGAGAGAGAGAGAGAGAGAGAGAGAGAGAGAGAGAGAGGAACTGTGCCACCTCTGCTAAAGTTTTACCCGCTGCTTCGCTTTTGGACATCTTCAAGGCCGGGGTTTGAAACGCCAGCCCTCAAGCGTGTCCGCCACTCACCCGGACCGCAGGCGGGAGGATGACGGAGGCCTCAGGTGCATTAACGGGATCGCGACACCCAATCTGTCACGCTATCTGCCCATCTAAAACTCCCCTGTCCAAACCTGAGAGGGCCGGGAGACACACGCAGCCCTCTCCGGTTTCCACCCAGCCCTGCCGCCCTCCGTCCGCTGTGGCACCAGTGGGCTCGGCCTCGTCTCCGAGGCAGACAGTGACGTGGGCGTCCTACTGGCTCAGGCTCGGAGTGAGGCGAATTGATTAGCCGCCATGCCCCGCAATCCCATTGCGCTGGGCTCGATACGGCGCCGGGCCGCGAGGCAGGATCGCCTCAGCGCTGCCTCGGCACCCAGACCGTCGAGGTCTCCGCGTGGCTTAGCGGGTCTACACTCCCCCGGCTTACATGTGACCCCCGTGCCGGCTTTTATCGTATGGGGGGGCTTAGGATTTATGACAGACAGCGGAGGGGACAGCCTGGGCTCCGGATGCATATAGAGTGTACTCAGAGTCTGCACATCCATCCATCCATCCATCCATTATCTTACATGCTTCATGCTTTAGCCGTGTCCAGAGGCCCTGATACTGCTTGTCTCCAACGCACATACTGTAGGGCGAGGCTGCTCAGCGTACCGGGACCGAAAAGGTACTGCAGTAGCAAAGCACTTCAGACAGTGTTGTACTGCGAGTGAAAAACATTGATAGCTTTATTTAACGTGCGTGCAACAAGTCAGCACAGGCCGTGGTCGATCGGACTGGCCTCACTAAGCAGCGCTCAACAAACCATTACCTATTTACCGATCTATTGTTTTCTCAATTAATTAGTTCATTGTTTGGGTTATAAAATGACACAGAAACTGAGAAAATTGTCAACGCCGGTTCCACAAAAGCCAAGATAAGGTCTTTAAATGGTTTTAAATGGTCAGTTTTTTCAATTATCTGTCATCGAGGACTAAAGAAACCAGGAAATACCTTTATGACTGACTTTATTTCTGGAAATTCTTCTAAATTTCTTCTAAATGCTTAAATTGACTATCAATACATAGTTGTCACGTGTTTGATTAATTGTCAAAACGTTGATTGGTTGCTGCAGCTCCAGGGTGGAAATGCATCTACACTGTTAATTCACACTAATTGATCTAAGATCATTCTTTAGAGTCCAGTTCTTTAAAATGGCATTTTCTAGGGAAATAAAGTAAAATGAGTCTCCTTGGGCAGGTCTCCAGTCGGCACACAGACACCATTCACTCACACCTAGAGCTAATTTAGAGCCTCCACTTGGCCTAAACACATGTTTTTGGACTGTGGCAGGTCCTTAGCTCAAATCCTAGTGAGACCGAAGGCATTTCTACATACAGTTTGCAAGTTCTCATGTGTGCAAAGGTTTTCTTTCCTCCTACCGTCCAAAAACAGGCACGTTTAGGTCAACAAACCTTCGCCCTAGATAGGCTCCATTAGACCCCCCGCCACAAAGAGAGTAAGATAATGGATGTGTAGTATTTAATTGTCCAACAGTGATTTCTACACAGTCGATGAACGTGGCTGTTCACTCCCATTTGTTAACCCGAATTCTACACGCTCACAGATGTGTTTTGTGCACTTCTTTCCGCCTCTGCCTCAACATGTTTGGATCCAGCCTTCCTCTCACAGTTGTGCTCCTGACGGCAAGTGTTTCTGCCCTCACCTCGTGAATTTGAGCGCATTGTTCTGAGTCACAATCGGCCACCACCGCTGCCTGGCCATTAAGAAGAAGAAGACTGTGGCACGCTGGCAGCAATCAGCGTATTCACATCTGGAGTGCACAGTCTGGTACTTTTTCTCTGTTTGGCTTGTTAAATGTGAAGACATTTCAACACCAACCACATGAAACTCGAGAACCCGCAGAGCTTTCCGTCTCAAGTGATCCAAAACTGTGAACCTCCATTCAGCTTCTATGTATTCATCGTTTCTATTAACAACCTTGTAAAAAAAATGCTTAACAGAGGATATGAAACTGGACAAGGATTCAAGCCGCATACATTTCTCACCTAAGAACAGACAGAATGGATTTTTCTAAGGTGTGTGAAAAACATTTCCTGTTGTTCCGGCTGCAGCGTCGGGACGTCTGCCAGCACAAGTCCTGGAACCTGGAGTGCAAGACTGATGATTTTATCACTGGGCACGTGCCAGCATGTAAAGCTACACTGCGATCCTCCAACTCTGCGCCGAGGGTTCAGGAAACCTGCCGCCTCTCCCGGGCCGCTCTGCGCTGGCAGGCGGAGGAGGCTCGGCAGCCTGTTTGCTGGATTTCTACGCGTTACCCACTGATCTCCAAAAAACCATGGTGACAAGAAACCGTGAGAGGTGTTTTTCATAGAGTCGCGCTTATTAAACCGAAAACAAAAGCGGCCCCGGACAGCTTGGTGAAAAAAAAAACCTGTCACCGCAGGGGGTCAAGACTTACAATCCAACATGCAAAACCAACAAGCCTCGCACAAAATCCCAGGCGTGGCAGCAATCCAGGCGAAAGGTATCGAGGAGAACGGTGCAAAGAGAGCACAAACAAATCAGAGTGTCTGAGCGTTGCCACGTAAGCATCTCTCTCTCTCTCTCTCTCTCTCTCTCTCTCTCTCTCTCTCCCGCTCCCACGGAGAGTGACATGGAGCGGGAACAGAGAGAACCGGTTCTAGCCATGCTGGGCTTCACAGCTCACAAGCGGCGCTGATGGCTGGTTAGTGGCGTTTACTCGTCTGGCACGCCGAGCTAGCAGACTCGCTCCGGGGCGCCGGCCTCGCCACGCACACACACGCACGCCCGCTCACAGGCGCCTCTCACTCCCCAGACCAATCACGCAGACAAGCGAAGCGGCCGGAGAGGCAGAGTCCGCTCAGGTGAGGAGAGGATACGCTCGGCCCGGCCGTTCCTCTGAAACCTTTAACGTCCTCTGGAGGGGTCGGGGGATAGCACTCCCACTGTAGTTTAGGAAGGAAGGAAGTGCTACAGAATCTGGAGCTAGTTAGCTAATTACAGCTGGTTTTATACTAGGGTTAGGGTTAGGGTTGGGTTAACCCCAACCCTACCTTGTTGAGGGTGCTGCTAATTGGTCGACATAGTATTTGAGTGGTTAAAAATTGATACCTCACAGCAAGAAGGTTCACTTTTGAAAGAAGGGCTCTAAAAACAATCTTTGTAGTTAATTAATCTGTTGATTACTTCATTAACTGAGATCAGATGAGCTGGGATTGGAGAAGTTTGAATTTCTTAAAATCGATGATTGCAATAGTTGTAGTCAATCTATAGCTGATTGATCAGTGTGGTTCAATGAGGGTTTTTCTCGACATGTTTTTAAGTAGTTAATGCAGCTCTAGACTTGATGTCCTATCTGCGGGGAGCTCACATGTTCCCAGCGAGTCTGTGTGGGTTTTCTCCAGGTATTCCAATTTCCTCCCACGATCCGAAAATATGCACGTTCGGGTCGACCGGAGACTTTAAACTGTGAGTGTCAGAGAAAATTGGTGTGTGTCTGGTGACAGAATATTTTAACTGAATTTGGAGAAACTGGTTTCAGGTATCAAGCCGCACACGGATGGACTGAACTCTGATGTACTCCTCCACTTCCCAGCTCCGCTCGCACTTCTCTTCATGCAAAATCATACATCTGTGTCACTGTATGTGTCCATTTTAGTACACTCTCTTAAAAAGAGTTCTATCTAAATAAGACAAGAGTTTGTGTAGAGGATTTAATGATAACAATAATAAGAATAGCAATAACAATATTGTGCAGTGCATTCATTTAATCTGCTGTGTTCTGACAAATATGTAAACAAAATCATAGTTTAACAAATGAAATATTTTGCTAAGTCTTTGTAGTCAGGCAGCACAAATAAGCCACAGGGTAATCCAAATTCATCATAATTGGTGTTTCGGTGCTTGCCAAGTGTTAATGCCTAGAACCAGGCAGATCGGGAGGCCTGGGTGTTCTCGCTAAACAATTTCATCCAGTTTCATCTGCTAAAAGTCAGCCGCAGCGCCGGATGATGCCGTCAGTGATACGTTCACTATAGGGAAGCGGATCATTTCTGCTCCTCTTCTCTCCAGCTCTGCAGCTAAAAATAGGCCAGCCCCGTGTTCACCTTAGCACACACACACACACACAGCCACACATTGACTGCCACACTGGAGAATTGAGTGCAGTCGTTTGGCGAGGCCGGGATGGGGATGGATGGGGTGTGGTGCATGTGGAAGGGTTAAAGCTTGTTTTGAGATATTAACAGGGACAAAAAAAACAGGACGAGCATATGGGGATGGGATAAAGAGGCGATCAAGAGGGGAAAGAGCTCTGAAGAGCGCACGGGGGGCACAGCTAAAGAGAGGCAGGAGGCCTAACATATTTGGAGGAGAAAGGGAGAGACGAAAAAAGGAACACGCGTAAATGATGATCTTAAATTGGGGGAGAGAGGGAAAAGAAAAGGGGGAGAGATGTGGATGTGAGGGATCTCGAACATCCCTCTTTCCCACTGAGCCAACTCGCCTCCCACGCTCGCAGCAGTGAGCCCTGTGACTTTCAAAGAGGCCATTAATAATGCATCCTCCAGCTCACTTCATGCTATTGTAAACATGGCATGATAGGTGCCATGCCGGCGAAGTGAGTGGTCACGCATGAGACGCCAAATAAATTCAGAGCATTAGGCCTATCAGGAAGACGGCGATCAGTTACTCTATGCTAATGGCTGCTAACGCGGCTGCATAATTCTTAACGCCACGGCTTCACTGTGGGAATATTTAGTGTGTAAGTGGAAAGAGAGAGGGAGGCTCATTAATATCTCTTCACAGTCCCATTTCAAAGTCTGGGAGAAAATGGTACACATACTTTATTTTAGCTTTGAAGTGCCTTAAAACGGCAATCCAGCCATTATCTCAATCCACTCTGTACCTTCACACTGTGGAAGGGCTCTGCTGAAGTCCGACCACACTACGGACAGGTCACCAGTTCATCACAGAGCACACACACACACACACACACACACACACACACACACACACACCTAGTGGTCATTGAGAGTCTCATAACATCTCGTATGGAGCTAAAGAAGACGTCAAGGTATTAAAACGCTGCAAGTTGTATGAGCGGGGGTCAAATTTTGTTCATCCTTTTAAAATTGGGACCATGCGGCGATGCAGCGGTTACTGCTGACGCCTCACAGCCAGAAGGTTGCCAGCTAGTGGAAGAAGAGACAAAAAAAAGACGCTGTGACAGACCCACAGCGGCTACAACCTAACCTCCAACTTTCCTGAAAGGTGATCTGTTCTAAAACTGAACCCGCGTTTGTTTGAGGCCTAATTAGTCCCACAGGGCCTGTCTCATTAGCCCAGGTGTGAACAATCTTTAAAATTAGAGATGAGTATCCATGACAACTCGATACAAAGACGCAGAAGCGCCGTAAGGAGAAAGGGAGAGGAGAAAGTGGTGCGATGTAAAGAAGGCACATGCTGGGGGAGCCAGCCGGTGTCTTTAAAGCCCACTGTGACACGGGAAGTTTGGCCAATCAGGGCTCATGAGTGACACAATCGACCTTGTTGTCTCTTGACGCTTCAACAATAAATGCAGAGGCACCGGAGCCAGTAAAGTGCATCATTATTTTTGGGGGTAGTCATGACAACTGACAAGCCCACGAGTACAAAGGCATAATTAGGTTTTTGTCCTTTCAGAAAAGAGAAACACACACTTAATGATTAACATTCATGGGGCTTAATGAAGATTCTGGGTTTCATGGTGTACACTGATATAACGAGGAGCGTTTGCTCTCTGTTTAACAAGAAACACTGTTCCCATCCTCTGATAACTTGGCAGATTAAAGGGAAATTGCATTCAGGAAGATAAAAAAATGTTTTTTTTATCTATCACAGACAGTTCTGCCACATATTTCAAAGTCCAATATCTCCCTAAATAGGAATTCTACATTGTGATTGGTGTCCACTGAACTGGAACAACATCTAAGCAGTCCGATTAGAATAAACAATAAGCTCAGGTCTGGGCAAATATCACACTTCTGAACCAGGCACTGTGTGTGTGAGGCACTACGTCTGCAGTTCATTCCCGTGGCCACATTTCACCCACCGGTCGTTTAAAACTCTGCTAACAAAGCAAGTGCAAACAGAGGCAATGACAAAGTCTATTAGCATTTCTCTCAAATTAGAGAGATTGAAGGAGTGGGAACAATGCCAGAGCTAAAACAAAAAAGTGGAATTACAATGAGGGGAGCTGTGCACCGACAGGCAACGTTGAACCCAAAATAAGCCGATTCTGACTTCTCGGAGATGCCAAGAAATTGAAATGGAAAAGTGAAAAGATATCTACCCCATGTGATTGAGTTATGAAAGCATAAAATGATTTAAGATCTCTGTGGAGATCCCTATTCACCCAGGTCATCATTCTCTAGGGGGCTCTGGAGTTGTGGCAACTGAATTTGGTGAGACGTCTTCATCTGCATCTACAGGTCCGGTAACTCTTATAATTAACGAAAATCTCTTGTAAGGAGTTATAAGTCAAGGTTTCATCTCTGGCAGCTGCAAACCCTTAATTAATTTCAATGACACACTAACTGAATGTGTCATCCAAGTGTTTGCTCGGGTCTCCCGGCAACGACCCACTTCTCCTTACCTCTCTGCAGAAGCTGACGATGTTCTCCCAAAGCTCCTTGGCCTCGCCCTCGTCGTTCCGTCGGCGGGCCTCCACATGCATGCTCTCCCTCCTCTTCAGCGGCTTCACCACCTTGCGAAGGGTAAGGTACTGCTGGGGTGTGTGGCATGCTGCACAGTTCTTGGCCTTGGTGTCGTTGAGCAGTGTACATGCAGGGCAGCTCCACTGTCCCACCTTCTCCTGAAGGCTGGACGACGTGGAGGAGGAACTAGAAGCAATAGCGGAGGAGGAGGCCGAAGGGTATGCCCGGGCCTGTTTCCGTGTTTTGTGACCCGATGATGAGGATGAGGAAGGTGTGCAGGAGCAGGACGCCGTGCCGGGCCCTGACGGAAGACCACAGTGTGTGCAGCAGCGGGGCAGTGGCACCTGCTGCTCCTGAAAGCCGTGCAGCTTAGAGGAACCACAGGCCGAGCACTTTGGGGCACCTGTGGGGTTGCGCAGCGTGCACTTGGAGCAGGCCCAGGTGCTAAAGTCCGGACTGGAGGGGCTGGCTGGGGTAAACCGGACCGTCTCACAGCCCACCAGGTCGATAAGGTCAGCACCGGCCCGTGACGAGCGGCAGGCTTCGCACTTGGAGCCGCCTGCGGTGGGTAATGAGCAGTTAGGGCACTTCCAGGTGGGGGCGCCCGAGGGGGCGACGGGGAGGTGGGTGGTCATGGGATGGTGCGGAGAGTCTTCTTCCTCCAAGATGCTGAGGCGCTTGTTGGGGTACGAGGGTTCCTGGGGCTGGGCGTGTTTAGGCTTGGCTGGCCGCGGAGGGCCCGGCTGGGGTGGCACACTGGTCGCGGATGGGGACGTGGGGCTGGGGGTGTTGGTGCTTGGATTTGGCGGGCGTCCCGGAGGGGGCACTTCTCTCCTGCTCCGCGGCACAGGGTTGTTTTGGAGGGAGGTGGAGAAAGACGCGAAGGGGGTCTGTGAGGAGACGTGAGCGGGCTCTTGGGGATCACAGGGAGGAGCTGGGGGAGAGTCGTCCGTTAGGTCTATGAGTAGGGGGGCAGCTCCTGCGGCGTGAGTGGGGAACCCCAGCACAGGGGTGCGCACCTCGGGCACCACCAGAGCCTCGGGTGGGATCTTAGGCAGCGACAGTTTCCTGGGCCCTCCGCAGGCTGAGCAGGACAGGGCTACGGGCGTGTTGTGAAGCGTGCAGCGGGGGCAAGCCCAGCCCGAGTGATGCCCCTCCAGGCTGACCACCTCGCCGTTGCTCTCAGAGCGCCGCAGCACTTCCTCCTTGGCTGCGTGCTGTCCATGGGGCTCGAGCAGCACCGTGGGGGTGACGGTAGGTGTGGGGGGCTCTGCCGGAGTGGGCGGGAGGCCATTGGCAGTGGCAGCGATGGTGGTCGTGGGGGGCGTGTGAGTGGCAGGGGAGGGTCCGAAGCCACACACGGAGCAGGCTCCGGATCCCTGTGGGTTGTTGAGAGTGCAGCGGGGGCAGGCCCAGCGGTGCTCCTCGGAGCTGCTGAGCCGCAGGATCTGGTTAAGGTCAGGCTTCTGGCGCGGCGCCTCGCAGATGGAGCAGCGGGGTGCTGCGCCGGCGTTTAGGAAGGTGCAGCGACCACATGACCACTCGCTGCCTCGCACCGCCGCTGCCATGGAGCCAGGAGAGTGAGAGTGGCTGGAAAACAGAAAAACAACAGGTCAAAATTTAAGATATTTCAGCCGGCAGTTCGCACCGGACAAAGTAGGTCAAGAAAAGAGAGGTAGGACTGAGTCAGAGAGAGACAGACATAACGCGTGATAACGGCAAAGTATCAACAATTTTCAGGAGGCGGGAAAGAGTGGGACAGGCAGACGGAATTAGAGGAGAAAAAAGAGAGTGAGAGGGAGAGATTAGCCAGCACAGGGGAAAAAAAATCAAATCTCCCTCTTGAGTGCTGTGAGGGCAGTAAATCCATGCACAATGGCCAGATGATTAGAGTCAGGAAGACAGCACATGGAGAGGAGGAGCCATAGGAGAGGCGAGGAAGATGAGTAAAGGAGAGGAGGCTGCCCGTGGCTTTGAGGCAGAGCGAGGGTCCTTGCGTCTTTCGACATGACACTTATTTGATCAGATAAAACCACATGGGATCTTTCCCACTTCATGTTAGCACGCCTTTCCCATTTTCACTGAGTGGATGCTAATGAGGGCCAGACGAGGGGGGCAAGCTGGGGTCATGTCAACTCCATGCCAAAAGGAATTTTGAACGTGCGAGTCTATGAGCTGTGGCAGCTCTCGTGACTTCGGCACAGTCGACGGTCAAATTACTTACGCTGGCTGATTTAAGCAAAAAAAAAAACAAACACGTCTGTCAAGTGCCCTGTCAATCAATACACATAGGCACGGACACAACTGCTTGTTGGGCTATGGCTGATTTCTAAGTCCTACTCCGCAAAACAGCCCAGAGTCGATTGACTCGTACGTACAGTCGTGTTTGTCCCATACGCCTGCTGTTCAGTCAATCAGACGCATCGACGGTGGTTATATTAGGGCCTTTGAGTCGGGGGAAGCGGCACAGTTGGACGCTTCCAAAGAGCAAAGGGAGTTCAGATGAGAACGGCCCCGAGGGGCGGACGCGGTTGGTGTCTGGACAAGTCCATAAATGTCACTGTCACTCAAGTCGCTCGTGTGTGAACACCAACACGGAAGGTAAAAAGTGGGAATGGCAGGACAGTGGAGGGTAAGGTGCTAAGAGGTAGGAAACAGCGATCCCCTGCACTCTGATCCCAGTCAGCCAGGACATGGCCGCAGGGCTGATTTTTCTGGTCACATCTGTCCCATTTTATTATATTTTGGTTGGAGAGCTGAAATCTGCGGCTGCTTTGTTGTGTACTTTTATGGGGACACATTGGTTTGCGGCTGTTTGCAGAATGCTACTCCCAGTGGAAACAGCCTATTTTTCTATGAAAAACACATTCTGATAATCCTTTGTTGTGTTCACAGTGGTGGATGGAACAAAAAAACAGCAACCTCACAGTCCATATGACATCTTTACTCTATTAATCAAGTATGGCGGAGTCTTGCGTGGGTGACAGCTAGTTTGTTGGCACAGGTCGCTACTCTTCTACGCCATGTGTCCTAGCCGGCTAATTGCCCTTAGTTCAACTCCATTAAACCCATTCAAACCGGGCAAATCCTGACAACTCAGGGGAACCTTTTTACAGACAACCTCTCATTCCAGGAACACTGTCTTCTCTGCTCGTCAACCCTCCTCCCCAAGGTATGCAGGAGAATGACAGCATGGAGGGACACTAATGTGTCTCTTTGGGTGTCTTTGTGCTGCATGGGTCCTTGCCGCTGGGATCCCGCTCTTGTGTGTATGCGGGCATGCAGCTATATTTATCCCACACACATAGCATAGTTGCTTGTTTTATTGTCCGACTACATTTGTGCCTTGGCTTCCGTGTGTCCTCGGCCTTCAGGCGGTGAAAGGATGAGAGTACAAGTCCCATTGCTTTATGTCAGGAGCCATTAGCGCTGCATTTATTCTCCAAGGGTTGAAGTCTGTGCACCAGGAACAAGGATCCACTGAGGGAGGGAGGAGATTCTGCCTTACAATAAGACACTATGCAGTGTTTGGGACTAATGGTATACATGTTGCAGAGTAGTTTAGAAAATAAAATATAGTCTATATAATCTAAACGGACGATACACTGGGTGGGCCCCGTGATGTGGCTGCATCTTGGGTTCAGATTGGATCAATCTGGAAAATGGATTTCATATTCACAAAACATTTCCGGACCACATTAAGTAGAGTATATGTTTAGGTTGCGTTTGTCACATAAACAAAGAGAAGGCAAGACAAATTTGTATTTTTCACGGCCACATTCAATTTCATTATGTCTGCAGGGTAAAGAACGCAACTTCCACAACTAAACAACTGAATGTAAAAACAACCTAGTTTTTTAATTTGTTGACCATAATAACAGCTATTTACTATATAAATTATATACACACACACACACCAGATAAAACATGCTATTACGATAGTCTTAATTTACTGTTCATTTTCCTGGCTGCCACTGAATACATGCTTCCTATGCACCGGTGGCAGCCCCGCGTTGGCATGGACAACACAAAGTCCTGCCTGTCTGAGGGCGGCAAGCGGCACGGATGACAACGACGACAACAAGTGTCAACACCTCGTGTCTGATGACAGCTTCTTCCCTCAGGCCATTTTCCTAACTGTCAGGCCTCTTTCATCTCCGGCAAGGGAGCAAAGTCATGGTGTCAGCCATATGGAGACTTTGTCAAAGCAATTGATTTGGCTCTCCGGGGAGAGCAAAGATTGCAAATTCATTATGTTTCCGTCTGGAGCGGGCATCGCCGGATCAGAGCGATCAACCTCTTGACAAATTCTTTACGATTCGTCTAAATCAAAATCTAACTTCTATTTAATTATAATTCTATAGTAATCTGTTGCACGCATCATATCTGTGAAACGTGCGACTGTAATGATGAGCATCTGCACAACTGTGGCCATGATGGAAGCGTTTTAACAGGCCTGTGCACATTCAGCTGTGATGATTGTGCCCGACTTAAAAGGATGTTTTCTTTGTGGATGCGCCACTTGCTCGGAAGTGTGTGCACGACGGCAGATGCACGCACACACACACACACGGACACACGCACCCTTTGTCCTTGGCCTTGTGTTCAGCGGTGCTGCTCTAAAAGTGCCCACTTCAGCTCCTCGGCTCATCAGTGTCGCAGACCTGGGCTGGTCGCCAGCAGCTTACAGTGCAGGCAGGCTGTGCACCAGAGGACCTCACCCCTGGAGAACCCGGCCTTTTGCTACCCCGCTGCTCATAAAGCACCTATTCCTGGTTGGGCCGCAGTGATACGTTACTCCCATGGCACACTGCTAATCTCGCATCGGGATTCACGCCACTCCTGAGGTAAATTTCCATGTCTTCTCCGGGACACCATCAGCTGCTCAAGTACGACGGAGTAGTCGTCACGCCACGCACTAACGTGTCTCCTCGCACATTCGAGATGCGTCATTTTCTACAGTTGTAGCTTCAATTTTATACATTTACCTTGATTCATTTCCTGGCCTCGGAAGTCTTATTTCAAAGATGTGCAGTCTATGGCTGTAACGGATCTATGAAATCAATTTAAAAAATCTCGTACACACTTAGAAATTATGACTAAATCACATTTTGTGTGCGCACACAGCTTCTATGAACCATCTGCATCGACTCACAGGGTAGAAAGAAGCGGAGAGGAGGAATAATTTTTCAGGATGACTCAAGTTTTCTCGAGGAAAACGCACTTTTTCTCATTTCTATGTGTTTTCTAGGGTCACTAATTCTCCAAGTTTTACAGAACATGCGGGAACTGTGCAAATACACTATCGTGTTCTGTGGTGTGACATAATTATCCCCTGCAAGTTGCATCCAAAGCCACTACAACCAGCTCTACTACTTTCCATATTTGTCAAGACACATATCTGTATTTCTAGATGTATTTGCACTAAATATTTCTAAACTGAGGCCACTACATTCATAATAAACTTGTTTTCCAATACCGTGTTTAGCATTTCAAACACGCATAATATCCCCATTTGCGCTTAGTTCCTTAATTAGGCAGTATATCGTTGTTCTCGGAATTTTAATGACTGTTTAATACGCCTTTCGTCCACAAAAAAACTGGCTGCAACTGTCCTGATTTAAATACACTCAAGCTAAGAGAATGAGCCACTTACACCCTCTATTAGAATTGCAGATCATGTTTTGACAGACACAAAAAGTGATATTAACTCCATCTATATCGCACATAAACAAATAGTACACTGTGAAACAGTATGCCTCTACAGCCCGAGCTCCGATTTCACTGAAGTCTGAGCACGAATGACCTTCGACCAATTACAGGGTGCTGCATCAGACTATTATGGGGAGCAAAAAGCTCTGCGACTACTAAAATGAGCTAACTGGTAGCATTACAGTGGGCGGGGAGAGACATTAACTTCCACAACTGAGGCGTCAGCGAGAAAGTCTCCGAGCCAGTAAGGTGTTAAGCAATGCTAAGGCTGGAGCGAGTCTTCCAAAGCATGGCTGATCGTGTGCAGGCCACCTATTGCCGGCTCCTTGGACTCGGTCCACATGCTGAACTCTGTTGCAAGATCAAGTGAGCCGAGTCTGGCCAGCTTCTCCCTGCCTCGCTGTGAGACATTTGGCCTTTGTGCGACAGTCATTAGCACTGCCTTTCCAAGGCTGGCCCTCGGCCCAGGGCCTGAGGAGAATACACGGCACCTTGTTTTGCCATCGAAGGCGGCGCAGTTGCTGTATACATTCGTCGCGCACACAAAATATTGCTGTTAGCAGGAGCCAAATGTTGACAATCCATTTCTTTGATCAGTGAAAATGGCAGCAAGTCTAGACTGCTCTCAGAGCCGCATTCAACCATGTTTTCCGTGTGTGTGATCCACTGCTGTGCTGGACAGTACAAACATGCCTCTCTGATCTAAAAGCAAAAGAAAGGGTATCAAATATAAATCAAACATGTCGAATTCTATCTACTGGTCGGACAATTACAGTACAGCTAAAGTTAATATTCATTAGCCTCAAGCTTCTGAGGCATTTCTACTACTCCCCTGGTGAATCTAAGTGTGATATAAGTAATTTGGGCGGCAGGTTGAGACTATTTTTAGACGCACAGATGAAGCTGAGAGGCCAATTGAATTAAAATGAAGTCACTCCCGAGCCAGCTGTGAGATGTAATCTCTCCGGTGCGTCCTGGGTCAACCCCAGGGTCTCCTCCCACACGGACATGCCTCACACATCTGGGAGGCATCCTGGCCTGATGCCCCAACCACCCCAGCTGGCCTCCCTCGAGGCAGCGGCTCTACTTTGCGTCCCTCCTGAACGTCTGAGCTCTTCGGCCGACAGCAAACCTGTGGAGAAAAACGCCTGAATCCTGACACCGTCCACCACCCCTGCAGACAGACGGCTGACGCACCAGTGGACGGGGCAGCGAACCCCAAGTTGCCCCCGATGCTGCGTCATCAGAACGAATGTGTGCTAGTGTTTAAAGGTAATAAATGAGCAGCCGGACTGAGTGGGAGCCTGCACCACTAGTGTGTGAATGGGAGTGAATAGGCTGGTCGTGACGAGTACAGAGCAGCGAGTGGAGAAGCAGACTGGAAAGCACTATATAAAGAACCACTCCATTTACCATTCGCCATAAATCATTAGCAAAACAATGTTGCACACACAGACACTGTCTTGTCTTCGTATTAAATGGGATCTGAGTGACTATTACAATGTTCAGACTGCATCGAAACGTATCAGCAGATTGATCTTGACATATTAGGGCCTAATGTGACCGCATAGAGTTGATTTGGTTGGTCTGTTCAACAGCTATTACTCTCATTTCCTTTTAAGATGAAAAACGGATTTTCCCAAAGAAATGTGTTTTCACCTCATCCCATATTTAACATGCTGCACCCCATCTGTTTATAACACATTATATTTGTGATTTATCACGATCCACGCCTCTTTTAATGGAAGCAATCTTCCGGCTTTTTTGAACTTCTTGATACCACGTCTCGGCAAGCGCAGTAATGGACGAATACTAAAAGGCATGGGGCCGGATAACTCCAGGAGGCCTGACTGGAACTCCCCGTTTGTGAGACAAGCTCCAGATGTAACCCCCTCCACATCCCCCCCCCACCACGCACACTCAAATAAAATGAGTCAGCCCTGTGATAAACATTTACAAGTGCATTTCTTCTGCGTGTGTGAACACAGGGTGGGAGAGCTGGAGGTGCAGACGCCGCAGTTTATAAAATGTTTATGTTAGAAAGCGTCTCCATGCACTTGATGATGAACCCGTTAAACGGCTACAACTCCTGAGCGCTTTTCATTTCTAGGGAGCTGCAAAAGCTTTTTCTTGGCGTGGGTGGGTGGGTGGGGGGGCATGTGCACTGGCACTGACTGCTTTCTAAGTCCAGGACGGTGGAAGAGTGATGGACACATTTTACACCAGAGCCTGCTGTAAAGAGGACTCAACAGAGGCCGACGTGCCGTACGATCACGCGAGCTGTAGCAGAAAAAAAATGGATAATGAATGTTGAAACATCCTGCTGCATCCGAGCACACCCAGAGAAGTTCCGTGACAGGGATTAGATCAGCACTTTCACGCTTCCCTTTATCACTCTTGAGCAACCCAACTGAGATTTCTACTTCAGCCCTTCTCTTAATGAATGCAGCCTTAGTGTCTGCACTAGTTCTACCGGCAAAAGACGAGGGTCTGTGTACGGCTTCATTGTCGGATTCTTCTGGCTTAACAACCCCTTTTCACTTAAAAAGTTATTTTCATCTTCCTCCCGGTCTGTTTTTTCTGAGCAGCTTGATGAGTCAGGGTCAAAAACTAGGGGATTAGCTGCGAGGAGCCGACTTTCTACCTGCCAGGCAATGTGTTGTGGCATGAATATGAGTCATTACTCAACCCTGACAGCTCCGCAGAATTCATTTGTTACGACAAACGTTGTGGAGCCGAGCTGCTGACGCTGCTGCGTGTCTGAGGAGAGACTTCAGACTTTAGACCGCAGATAAGAAGCGTCTGCTGTGACACGGTGACGTGAGAGGGAGGATTGGTGACAAGAGACGCCCCGGTTTACGGCGCTGGTGGGGAGGAGAACTGTGCGAGATAATTGAGGAAGTCTTGATGAAGTGGGCGGACACTTTTTAATCAGGGGCGAGAGACTTATTGAAAGTGACTAGGAAGACAGATTAGGTTTAGAAAATGTTATGGCACAAAGACTCCTTGCAGCACAGCTCCTCAACTACCGGGCTGTGGATCAGAACAGAGCCATGGATCATTTGGCACCGGGCTGCACCGAGAGAACAAAAGCTTTTTGTTAAAATATTTATGTTGTTTACATTTTATTGACTATGGCAGTCCGCAGGGTGAAAAATGACCACTTTTCTGCACTTCTCTCAGTATATCTCACCCATCCATCCATCATCTTACCCACTTTGTGCCCAGCGGTGTCGCTGGGGTCTGCTGGAGCCAGTCCACAGTGCACATGGGGCGAAGGCAGGGGATACACCCCGGGCAGGTCGCCAGTCCACTGCAGTCTATTTCATGCAGCCCTTAATTAAACCCAGTAGCCAGAGCCACACTGGCGTCACAGGGACAGCGAGATAGCATGAGACTATCACCATATTTCCATGGGTACCGGGGCGCTTTGAGCACTTTTCAGTTTTCAAATACATTTTGGGATTAACCTCCTGGCCATACAAGACCCACAAACTGTGAGGGAGTGGATCCACGGCTCATCCTGAGGAAAAACATCAACTGCTCTAAGGTTGCAAAAAAAACAACAAAAACAACATGGCCTTAAACTTGTGTCTGAGACAACTTCAAATCCCCATAAATCCTGGACTCGAGTTGAGGTGGAACACGGTGAGATTGCCACTAAAGCACTGAAAACCATGATTCTGAAATGCTACATTTGTGAAGCGGGGTTTTCTGAAGTAGCAGCAATCAAAACTAGATTATGGAAGTATTACAGGGATATTACATTGTGGACTGGACATTGAGATCACAAGATTGTCACTGTCTCCGGGGACAAGGATGCAGGGCTCCCACCGATTCTGCTTTTAAAATACATATATATCTGAAAATCAAGTGTATAGCATAGAATGTGACATTAACATTTACACTATATGTGTGATTAAATTCTTGGACAACATGTGCTCTGAAAAAAGTGCCCTCTGGCTCTCGAAAAAGCCTGTTGATACAATGGGATGAATTTTCCTCTCATGGCGGAGGAGCGTTGCTGGATGGGTGTGATGCGGCAGAAACAAGGGTGACGTTGTGTAAATGTAATGTGTCAGGATAATGCTATGCTCGAGAACAACAGCCGCCGCTGTGGTTGCTCTGGTGCCAGCGTGACGGCGCCCATCACACACACACACCTTATGATCGAGGCCTCATAACCCAGATCTTTAATCGGGCTAAGATGTGGACTAACAAGCATTTCTACTGAGTGAGGCCTGCGCTACATGTTAATGGGTGTTATTAAAATTGTAGCCTTCCCTGCTTGTACTGATATTTTGTACACACGCAGATATAATTTGTTTACCCTTAAGGAAAAGTCCGTCCAGGGTAACGAGATTTAGAAACTATACTTGCAGTGTTTACAGGAAAAACAACTTCTAGGCTTGCCAGTCCTGCAAGCCCTGTCATCCCCTCGATCATGGGATGCGGTACACGGGCAAAACATCTATATGTGTCATTGCTCTTCTAGTATACTAAGCGAGAGGAAGTGTCAGAGGTCATTGCTTCAGAATGTGACACGCCTATGACAAAGGCCAAGCAGCTGGTTTTGTTAAAGATCTGGTGGGACATCTTGTTGAGGCTCGTAAACCGGCTCACGATTGGCCAACCTAGATTCCGATTGGGGTCACGTAGTCTTGGAGCGGTTGGCGCTGTCGCCTCATGGCAAGAAAGTCCCTGGTTTGAATCCCAGTCAGACCGAGGACCTGCCTGTGTAGAGTTTGCATGCCCCCCCCCCCCCCCCCCAGTTTCCTCCAATAGCCCAAATGCATGTTTAGGCCAACTCTTAAATAGCTCCTCAGGATGTATTCACTGTCCTTGTCTTAAGTGTGTGCACCACCATGCAGGTACCAAGCGGGTACGATACTGGATGGAGGGCTTTTGTATTGGCGGTTTATCGCTACCAGCTTAACTGGCATGCAGTGGACAGCGCTTAAATTTGGTTTCGACTACATTCAAACAGGGGCTTTGCTTAAAAAACATGATTATATTTGAGAACAAAGTAAAAAAAAAAAAATCCCCTTTTCAGAAAAACCCATTTTGAGAATGTGTGGTCTCGGCTTAAGCGACAGGGGGTACTAAGAATGCAAATGCTGGCGAGGAGAGGTGGGAAAACAAAAAGAGAAAGAAAAACAGCAGCTTCTGACCTCTAGCTGTGCACTCTGTGAATATTTCAGGACCGGAGCTCATTTTTGACGAGTGAATCTGTCAATGGCGGAGACAGCTTTAGACGTTTGAATCTTTAAACAGAGGAAACTGTCTGACTGGGTTTCAGCAGACATCAGTAGCGGCCGGCCAAGAGGAGAGCGCCGCAGGAAGCCGGCAGGAAGCTCCGCGACCAGGAAGCGGGAGAAGAGGAAGAGACGGCCGGGGGTATGATGCCGCTCCCCCGCCGGAGGTCCCGCCGGGCACTCCAACCTGGGGGCCGGCGAGGAGCTGCTGACACAGCGGGGCCTGGGGACCGGAGGGGGGAACCTCTCAGACAGGCGGCACGAAAAGTACAGTTTGACTTCCTGTTGTCAAGCCAGAGCGGCGGGAAACCCACCTGCCGCGAGGCGTCTCTGGCTCCGTCTGACAGCGCTAATGCAACATGAATAATCAGCAGGATGTATGGTGTTCCTCCAGGGACGCAGTTTTTTTCTGTGTTAGACTGCCAGGTTACCATGTGCGGTCTTATCTAGGGCCCAGTGAATTAGGTTACAGAACATATGCTAGGGATTTCCATGGCAACACGAGTGCGGGAATCTGAAATCACGGCAGTTGCCGTGCCAATAGGCTAGTTTTTCCCTCCCTCTCTCTCTCCCTCTCTCTCTCTCTCTCTCTCTCTCTCCCCGCCGCGTCAATGCTCTGTTCTCCAAAGAAAGCCACAGTGCGAGACAAAGCCCGCGTGCCAAATCTCCTCTGGTGGCTTTGGTGTGTGCGTGGGGGTGGAGGTGGGGGTTGTGGGGAGGTGGGAAGAAGAGAGGGGGGGGTGGGGGGGGGGGGGGGGTGGATACTGTCCTGACGCGGCCCTGTCTTCATCAGACGGGCAATAACAAGGCAGGACGTGCTGAAATAATTCAGACATAAACAGAGCCAGTGACCATGTTGGTCGGGTCCAAGTGGACCCGTTTTAATCCAATTAAGGGGAGGAGTGCCAGTGGAATGGAGCCGCGATAAACACCATCATCCATCACGGCCGGCCAGTAGAGACACTGGGATCGACTCGGGAGAGAGAGAGAGCAGACACTCACTTCAAAGGGCTCAGGGCTCGGGCGGCCAGGACACAGTAGCAGAACATGGAACAAACAATAATAACTGCAACCCACAGACCCTTTCTCGTCGTAATCTTCATCTTTTTTGGGGTGACAATTTCATCTTTAATTTCAACCTGTCATAAAATGTAAAAAAATACTTCTCATCTTTGTGAAATATGTCTCGATAGGAATGTGAGACAGATACTTAGAGAGTCCTCTGGCTTCTCTAAGTGACCCTAATCAAATTTGTAAGGATGTACCGCTCCCACGTCACATTCGCTTACATTGTATTTGTTATGATGCCGTTGTTAAATGCAGGAAATGTCTAATGAAGGAGACTTTTTTTTCACATTTTGACTCGGTTTTATGTTCCTACTCTTGGCTGTTTTCGGCGTGATGCATGGCCATCGTTTCATTTCGCTTGTGTAGCGACAACCGAGATGAAACGACGCAAAGCGGGAAAAATGGATTTAAAAGTTATGAAATACTGCGGCTTGCACAGCCACACCGCTGCTGCACATATTTCCTGCCAGGCCACTTTGTTGTTGCTGTTGTCTTGAGTGAAAATTTAGAGTCGAGGCACTGATTTTGCGCACACAAACACTTCCCAAAGTCAATGGGACGCTGCCGGAAGAAAACAGATTGAAATTACCCGAGAGTGAGATTGTTAGCGCCGAGCTCTGGCTCGGGAAAGAAAACATTTTGAGACTGAAATATATTAGAGAGTAAACTGTAGGAGAGTGGCTGAAGTTAAGCCGGGCTCATAACGTTCTGTTGTTTCTATATTTCATGCTCTGTCACAGCTCGGCAAAGCTTGCCTAACGTTGTTAGGCTCACGCAGAGTGCGAGTGTGTATGTGTGCGCAAGACTGCCAGCGAGTGTTTGTGAGCAAGGCAGGGAGGGACTGGGGCTAGATAAGAGGGCAAGTGCTACTGCACAGTGTTTCGAAAACATCCATTGTCAGGATGTGTCTGTCTGTGTGTGTGTGTGTGTGTGTGTGTGTCACTCTCTGCCTCGCAGCTGTATACTGGAGCGCTGCGTACACTGTATATTGCTGCATGTGCAGCCTGATTGGCGGTGGAGCTAGCGGAGGAGCGTGAAAGAGTCTGCTGAATAAAAAAAGAAGTTGGCTCCATGATGCAAAACTGCACTGACAGTGCGGGCTCCGCTCCGGCTTCATTTAAGCGCCGAGCCGCGGCTTTCTTTTCAAAACTCTTGAAGGAGTAAGCGGTGGAAGCCATGACGGGCCCTAACTATTAAATGTGGAGCGGCTCCGAGGAGCGCATTGACAGCAGCAGGCAAGAATCAAGAAAGATGAAAGCCCGCCTGGAGACCGATGCTGAATAAATAATGACATCCATTGTGGGGAAATGTGATCGGGGCCCTCTGAAAATCAATAACTAACAACCGGACCGTGATGCCCTGAGTGACTCAGCAACAACTTCAATACACTACAGGGCGGTCGATATCAACTGCCTGTTCTCGTTCGGGGAGACATGACCCTAAAAAGCGGAAGGAAAAACCGGACCCGCTTCCAAACCGTTCCTGCGAGAGCGGAGCGCCGAAGATCATCTTGGAGAAGAAAAGTCGGCCAGGGCAACATCTCCACCTCTTCCACGCAGCTGGTGGAGCTTTCGGAGCATCGATCGGACTGGTGAACTACTGCGGCAGATACAGTAGCTGAATACATCTTATTCCTGGCGGTCGATAAACACCCTGACGGTCTTTATGAGGAGCGCGTCTCTTCCACAAATAGCGCGGCCTCCCGGGCCGTTCTTCATTTGCGCTGGCTCGAACTCTTAATGGGTGCTCCGACAATTTCAGACAATCGAACTAAAGTGACATTCTCTCGGTGGGCGGACGTGCAGACGAGTCAAAACAATGCCCCGCTGTAAACAGGCCGAGCGGGATGCACTCACCGCGTCCACTCTGCTTTTTTAATAATCCCCCCAGACTGACAAAGATGAATCAAAGCTCGTCTCCTTCGTGCTCGATAAGAGGCGTGACGGCAAAACTCATCTTCTAATTAGCCTCGGGCTGATTTTCAGCTCGCTTTACGCAAAGGTCAGGTCAGTCTGGCTGTCAATCCACTCTGCACTGCAGAGCGCGTGTATCGCAGCTGTGCGCTAAGGAGGAAACCAGTGGGGTGGGATTTTGGTGGACAAATCCGGCTTAGCCAGATTTCGGGTGCATCATAGAAAAACATCAAAATGCAGATAAGCTTTGATGAAACAGGGGATTTGATTCATCGCTGTGAGGTTATTGAATCCTCAGTAAGCGTTTTTTTTTGGGGGGGCGGAAGCTGGCAAAAGAGGAAATAGAAGTTTCTCAAATGAACAACATGAGGAGCGCCGGGCCAGTTTCTGATACCAAGTGCATACCGCCCCCCCCAACCTCCCTCCCTCCCTCCAGGCACCGCATCAGCACAAGCTCGATGACACCATTCCTGTGTAACACGAGCCCCGCATCCCGTTCCTCCAGCGACTTCCCCGGCCGCAGGCCGAGCCAGGCCGCCGTGCGCCCCGGGTGCACTCGACTGAGAAATGTGCTGGCGCCGGGCCGTGGACAGACGGCGCTGCCGGCTCTTACCTCCTCTCTCGATGGGGCAGCGGGTGCTGCTGCTGGCGTGTGATGAAGGTGGTGCCCCACACCGGGCTGCTGTGGCTGTTCCTGAGCCAGCCCACGGGGGGCGACGAGGGGTAGGGGGTGCTGCGGAAGCCATGGTCCGACTCGGTCTCTGCGGTGAGAGACGAGGCCGAGCTCCCCATCACCACGGAGCGTTGGGTCGCTTAAGTCTCTGGATGCGCTCTGCTGGGGCAGGCGGGGCTGGTTTGCTTTGCCGGGGAGCACGGAAATTTGTTATATTCAGCGAGACATGCTGAGTTACGGCGGGTTGTTTGGACTGCAACAGCAGCCCCTGTCATTTGTTTCAATTAGACCCACACCGCTGACAACTCTCTGTTTCAAATAGGAGGGGAAATTCTCACAAAAAGGAGAGCTGGCTCGAGTAGAAAATCGACGACGCGGGTGCTCACAAAACGAGCGTAACTTGCAGGTGGCCAAGCATGCAGATCAGGGTGGATATCCCACAGTGCAACCGGGAAGCAACTTCTCACTTGAAATTGATTCTTGGGACTCCGATTGTGAAGTTTCAGAGAGGAGAAAGTCCAATTTTCTCACAGCCTGTGATTCTCTCTCTTGTAGACTTCAAGCTTGCAACACTCTGCACCATGTCTTCCACAGTGCCGCTCATAATTCCTCCCGCATTCCTTGCCATGCATCTCCCCAGTCTGTGCAGTCTCATGCCTGGGCTCCTCTTCTCTTTGCACACGCTTGGAAAATCAGATCAGGGGAAAAGAGGGTTGATGCACAGCAGAGGGGTAAATGCGTTCGCTGTCTGTCAGCATCTCAGCAACACCTCGGGGGAAGTTTACAAAGCCATTGAAAAAAGTGTAGACAGCACAATAACATCAATCTATTAATACCTGGATGGATCTTCCCGGAAAGAAAGATGCATGAAATTTATCCACGGTGTTATTTACAACGCAGGCGACAGAGAAAAATCAATGCATTGCATTTCCTAGGGCAGGGTGTTGGCAAAACTGCAAGTATGCTAATATCCAAGTCTCATCTTTCAGATATCCAGCCTGCCTGCCTGCCTGCCTAACAGCTGCTGTGGACGTTCACCAGCAGAAACAGCCCAGCTGCATGTCTCCCCACGGATAGGAACGTCATGGGTGAGCTTTTCTCGCAGTTCAGAGGCAGTCTGGCATGTGCACAAATCTCCACAATAAGCGCCTCAGATGAACTCCAATCGAAACCTTGAAGAGAGCCTGCTCCGAAGTTGTGCCTGAAGAGCCGGGAAGGACACGAGGAGATGATCCTTTCCTTAATTTCTGTCCAGCTCATCAACTTGTGCACTCGGCGACCTGTCACAACAAGTCTCTGCCGGCGATGGAAAAATGCAGATCATCGCGGGAAGCTGTCAGGAAGAGGAGTCCGCATCCGCATGCCTTTTTTGACGCGTCTGCACGGCTCCGACGCTCAAATATCACATGGGTTTGATCTTGATAGTTCAGGGGTTTCCTGGGTCCGTGAACGCAGCGTGGTAATTAATCACTGCCAGCGCGTCCATTTAAGATATATTTGCAGAGGGTTGCATGGGGCAGAAGAAAAAGGTGTCTCCACGCCGGACCAGGCCACACACACCCGGGTCTAGGCAGCGAATACCCGGGGAGGAATCATCCAGGAAGGAGCCGCAGATTCCACCCTCCTCCTCTTCCAGCCTGCGTTCATCTCATTCCCACAGCGTTGGTGCGGCAGATGCATCCTCGCCCCCCTGCTCACATCCACGCCCGCCGTGTCCGCTCCGTGTGCATGCCCCCCCTCCCCTTTCAGCCCTCCGTCATGGATGTGTTGTTGTCCACGGGGCTTCTAGAGATCCTGTCCCTCACGGCCGGGTGGATGCGATCTCCTCCTCTCACACAGAGAGCGGATTTACTGGAGTGTCAGCGGCGCGCATGCGCACCGAGCGCGGCTCTGGCTGGGGCTGCGTTCAAGAGATTTAAATAAACCTCAATAGAGTGGGAACCGTGGAGATCTCACACCCATTGATGTGAGGAGAATGCCGGAGCGGTAGTAAAACGGATGTCGGATCCAGCATGGGCACGATGAGGAAGAACACTTGGCAGCGACGTCCCATCACATGTCACACACTTACACAACTGGCTTAGAGCCTAAATGTTTGTTTTCCGGACCGGTTTCCTGAAGATTTAAGGCTGCCTCAGCCTTAAAGGGAGACCTGGGATGGTTGAGTGGAGTGTTGGGCCCGATTCTCTGGAAACTATTGGAACACTGGTTTCACCAGAAATGCCCCCGACACTATTTCACAATCCTATTCATGTCTGTTTCCGTTTTGCCTGAATGGCTTAACACTCCTTCCCAAAACAACTAGATAAGCGACTCTCTCCCAAACCGAGAGGTAAAGATGCAGCCATGGAGCACGCCTGGAACATTCGAGCCAAAGTCCGTGGAGGAATGAAATATTCAGGAACAACCTGGAGCACGTACGCTGCCATTTCACCAGAAACCTCACCAAACCCTTTCAGTTTCTTTATTGATTTAATATGTTTTTAACGACTGCTGAAAAGAAAATGAGGGCTTGCAGAAGCCCTCTGGGCTGCCTTCCTCTCCTGCACAACTCTAAAATTTTAATACTCAATTTTTTTAATCCAACCTTTGTGCAAATTAAACAAATCCTCAGGAAAACCTGCCCAGTCAAGGGCCTCACTCACTTACCTGGGATATACAAATCATGTGGCTGGTATGGTTGACTTCACATTTGCATTTTATGCAAAGGTCTGTCTGTTCAGATTTTTTTTAGCTGTCATTTTGACATCCAAAACGTATATATGAGAAAGGAAGTGACAGTGTTTTAGGACCTATGGTGCATCTCAGGCTGGTTTTATTGACTGTCATTATTCAGAGGCCAGAGTGCTTGTTCATTCCCCCTTAATGCTCTCTGGGCAGTAGTGGGTTAAGTAGAAGACGATGGTGACTGAAACACTCATCATTGCTCAACTGTCCCTGCACATTACTGAGATAAGCCTTCAAAACTTCCCCTCTCTCCTCTCCCGCTTCCACTTCAGATCACTTTGCTGACCTCTTTTCTGATGTCTCATTCTCTGTTCTCTCCTCCTCTGCTGAACTCACAGTTCCTACAGCGCAGGTCTGGGCATACCATGAAAGCACACACACACCACATGTCTTTTGGACGCATTCTTCCATGCGCTGGGAGCAGCGTGTTAACCATTAAGACCTGAATGCCGAGTGCCTGCGAGGCCCTGGATCTCTGGCGAACGAGAGCCGCTGAAACTGGTCCGTCTGGTAAACTTCCACTTCAGTTCCCAGCAACTTCAGTTCCCAGTTGCGCATGTTGTCACAAGGTCCCACCCCAATAGCAGAGATCACTGCTATAGTTGTCGAGAATGTGTGCGTCATAGGCAGATCTAGGCACAAACGGCTTATTTGTATTAGTTATAACACACCCTTGTTGGCCCTTAAGCTGCAAGTTCAGGTTGTGCGGCTGTATTTGACTGTTTGTGTGTAGAGTGCACTCAGACAATAAAACTTCATTTGTTCCGAACAAAGTGCTTCCTATAATTACCCTTGATCAAATATGAAATGTGGCACTGTCTCGCTTGTTTAATTATTCACAGACAATACGGTGGTGAATGGTTAACTTGCTTTCCCTTAATTTCCGTCTATTCCTGCTATACGACATTGTCTAAGGTGCTTAATCATCTCCGTCTGTCCGTTTGACTTGATCTTCTTTAATTTTAGTGGAGGAACAGCATCAAGTATTGATTTATCGTTAAAATTGTCGACTATAAAAATCACAGGGGGCAGGTAAAACGCCGGTAGGAGCGCTCTCTGAAAGATGAATAGAATTTGCAGTCACCTCAGGAGTAAGATAGCGCTCCCTCGAAGTTCTTTCTGAAGTATTTTCTTGATTAAAACCACTGACGGTGAAGGAAATACAAAAGAGCTCGCACAAGTCGCAGCGAAAAGAAAAAAAATTACACTCGCTATGATGGAAAAAAAGGAAAAAGAAACGGCTGAACGTAAAGCAAACTAGGGAGTCAGGACTGCAACCCTTTTGTTAAGGGTGCACCTGTCCCAGGGCCACCTGTCCCTGTGCAATTCAGCACCCAGAGATAGAGCAGCTGACACAGTCTGTGCCAGCCAGAGAGAGAGGGAGAGAGAGAGAGAGAGAGGGAGAGAGGGCGAAAGGGAGATTGGATTTCATCTCTTATACTCCAGGGACAGTGAGGGGTGGGGGGGAGAAGGGGAAGAGAGGATGTGAGCTGATTTCACGGTACATTGTAAGTTGTCATCTCCACAGCACCCAAAAATGTCATGACAGTCACCTCTTTTTCTCCCCAGTAGACATGCTCACAGCACAGCAGAACGCAATGGTAAAAAAAAAATTTAAATGTAAGAAAATATTTACATTCTTATGTCTGGGTTAATGTTGATGTTTTGGAGATGGGGCCTAAGGTCACGGATGCCATCCATCCTGCTCCGAGTTTCCTTAATATCTTCAGATCATCATTTCAGAGGACCTGTCAACAACAGCAGCTGTTCTCTGCGAGGACACCGAGGAAAGTAAACCTGTCACAACCGCTGCTCCTGACACATACGATCCTGCCGTGTCCCTACGGACGATCCAGAAAGAGTGCACCTCAGCAGCGCAAACAAAACGCCCGGAAGACATCTTCCCACTGCCTAGACAGAGAATATCCGAATAGATTCATCCCACCCACACTAATCATCACCTGTTTGAACTGGTCCGTCAAAACACACACCACAAGGTTCAGGAAGTTTCTACCCTAAAGCCACAAATGTACTGAACTCACACCTGAAAGCACACACAGTTGAACATGATACTTTACCAGGTAATAACACGATAAGCATTTTTTCACACACTTAGCTTTTATTCATGAACAAACAGGCTCTTTTAAGCATGTAACAGCACAAGCGCACAGCTATCTGGACTTGTAGTGTGAATGTGTCTTTTCCTATGTATCATCCATCCATTATCTTACCCACTTGGTAGTCCACTGGTGTCTATCTCTGGCACACACATGGCAAAAACAGGGACTACACCCTGGATGGGTTTCACACACGCTCACTTTCAACAATCGACCTGAATGTGCTAAATGCTTTTAAATTGCAGGAGGAAACCGGAAACTCGTGCAGAGATAGGGAGAACGTGCAAGCTTCCCACAGAAAGAAACTTCTCAGTCAGACTGGGAATCCTCACTACGAGTCAACTGCACTTATACCACCAGTGTCACTCAATACTGAGAATGTAACAGATTCTGGTCAACGTGTGATACATTAATGGTAAAAACACTCCCTGTAAGAGTTGACATCCACCTGTACACAATGGTGTGGCGTTTCAGGATTCACACCTGAGACCTCCTCACTGTGGGACAGCATTCTTCTATCGACCATGTCATCACTATATTCATATATATATATATATATATATATATATATATTTGGCAGCCTGTCAATGCTGCACCAAATTTCCATTGTAAGTTCTTGAACAATGATAACAACGAGTCTTGAATCTGATCGACCTTGCCCTTTAACCCACCCATGTCCACCGAAGAGACATGTTGTTGTTAAATTATTCAGAAGAAGAGGGTTTTACATATCATTTGTGACATCCCAGGTACGTAGGAATTATTGTGCAATCTCCCCAGCGTCAGTAAATCAGCACAACAGAAAAATGGGCAAACAGTACCGGGAAAATAACTGTAACACTGAGGACACTACAGTTAAAAAATATAAACAGTGTAGAGTGAAGAGCAAGACAACATAGGCAAGGACTGTAAACCGGGTGTATATAAGGTCACTGCATACAATGTGTTGTTACTACCCTATAACCATCATGAGGGAGAAGGTGACTCAACTTATTTATCCTGCTTAAATTAAACAAACTCCTGGGTTGTTTTGGAAAGCCCTCTCACATAATCGATCTATTTGCGGACAAACTGTAAGCCCGTGAAGCCTGTCACCAACTCTAACATTAGCTGTGAGCAGAGGTCCACATGAAAACTCAACAATCCCATTGAGACCCAGAGAGGAGCCGAGGACGCCGGGTGGAGAGAGGGGGGGAGACCTCATGTAAACAAAGACACTCTTATTCGATCGACATTGTCGCCGCTGTGTCCTCTACCAAGTCTTACCTCGAGTCGGCTTCAACTGGGAGAATTATTCCTGTTTTTTCGGGTCGCTCTTGTGCGTTAACTTTTCGCAGCCATCCAGACGGTCTAAGTTGTGTTCCCGGGCTGTTATGTTCGCCTCCGCAATGTTTCCAGGCTTTAGCTTCGCATCTCCATCTGCAGGCATCTGTGACAGACACGTACATGTACACGTACAGTTTATTTTCACTCCGTCAGGTATTAATGAGACGGATGAGACCGCGTAGGGTTACCTTAAACAGCCCAGGAAGGAAGGGGGAATCTCCAAGGAGCATGTACGGAGAGCGCACGTACGCAAAATGCGCATGTGCGTGTCCTTGATTCATACGTACGCACGTACTTCTACGTAACGTGTAGTACAGAATACGAGGCGATGAGGACTACATTTCCCATGTACGGAATGGCACGGACATTTTCAACTAGGATATCCGGGTACGGATTTCGTCACCGTTGAGCGACCAATAGAAACCTCCGAATACAAAAACATAACAATTACAATAATAATTCGTTTAGAAATGTAGTATCCTCTCACCATGTTAGCCTGTGCTGTATTGGCTACATCTAAATCTTGAATTTTAAATCTCAGAGTTGATTCTGACTTTTTCCTGTAGCCTAGAGCCAGATAGTGACACTCTAGAGACATCTAGTGGCAAAATAGTTAATAATAGAATTTATACCAGCCATTGGTAACTGGCTGTAATCTACAACAGTGCCATCCATCCATCTATCCATCCATCCATCCATCCATTTTCTTAAACCACTCTATATCTTATGTGTGCATCCAGCACATAATGCACATGTTGCCAACGGCAGGGATTCCACCATGGAAAGGTCACCAGTCTATCACAAGACACTCACACACAGCACTCACTTTCAGAATCACACCTTAGGGCAATTAATCATCTACAATAGTCTTAAACACACATGGTTTTGGACTGTGGGAGAAACCAGAGTACCTGTAGAAAACCCATGCACACTCTCACTCCCTTTGAATTAATCCCAGTTATCATTATTATTATTATTATTATTATTATTATTATTATTATTATTATTATTATTATTATTATTATTATTATTATTATTATTATAACGCAGCCTTTTTTTAAGAGCATGTCTGTGACGCCACCTATTCCCTACATGTAATGCCATCCTATCAGGAACCTTCCCAACTTTAAAAAACATGTCTTCAAGAGTCTGCAATGATTCCAGTTACCACAGCTAACAACCCCTTGGACAATGCTGACCTGGACACTGAGAATCTCAACATACCATCTTGAGGACGTTTGACCTCTTATCCAAGAGGCTTCTTCAGTGCTGACTGGTGGATGGGGAAGCCCAGGAGATGAAGTCTGGAATGTCTCCAAGAGTCTGCAACAGGTCCAAATGCCATGTATCATTTGGAATCACAAATAAGGGGATAAAGAATTGTTGCTATTATAACTATTTTGTCCTATTACACCCATTTGCTCTGATGCAAGTATAATAGCAATAAAGGTATGTGTATGTTATTATTATGCGCACTGTGGATTTCTGTATGATGTCTTGCTTGTTACTATCTTGGCAGTAACAGTTTGTGGCGTTTCATTTAAGATGGTGAAGTTGACACATACATCATATCACATCATATGTCCAATCATAATAATGATATACTATATATAAATATAAAGATAGTTTTTGCAGTTTACTTCATTTGATGCAGTCTAACTCTAAATTTACTGCTCCAAAAGAAATATGAAATTGCTCTCATTGTAGTTACCATAACCATTCTGGCCACTGAACCACTTATCATGGGGTACTTTCACAGCCACTATTACTGCTATAACTAATTACATTGGCTGGCCTACAGCTATAACTGAAGATGACAAATTGCTCTGAAGAGCAGAGGAAAACCAGAGGATAATAACTTCAATTCTGCCACCTGTTAAGTAGCCACCACAGTTTCAGGCCACAACATGAAAATCAAGAGTTAAAACTCTGAATAGTCTAAGTGCCTTTTGTTTTTATACTGCCATCCTGTATGTTTAAAACAATGTTATTGCAACAATAATATCAGCTTAAATGTTGTTCCATATTAACTTTTACAAAATATGGCTTGAAAGTCATTACTGTCACCTTTAAACAAGCAGTAACTGGCCCAGACTGGCTTTAACTCCACTTTAGTGAATCCCCATGATAGCTGATCTACTTAAAGTAGGCTAATTGAACACTTTACCCCGTTTTTTTTTGTTTTTTTGCCATGTTGAGCTGTCTGCTATACCTTTAAAAGCATGAGTGGAAATGTAAACTTCATTAGGATAATGGGTAGCATGTGAAACCTTGTGGGAAGGCTGGATTACAGTTAATGCCGGTGTCACCCAGAGTGTTTGAACCGGTATAGTTCAAAGGATCAGGCCAATATCAACAGAGCTGATAAATTAAGATAGCTGAGCCTTATTAACTCAACTCAATTTAACCTGTGTAAATAAAGCAGATTTAAAAACAACCAAAAAAGTTATGTACAATTACACATCCAAAAAAGTACAAGTAAATAAAAGAATGTAAAACAATAAAACATATAAAATATGAAACATAATAAAAGTAACATGTTGTAGTTGGTCCTAGCAACACTACACAGCTCCTGTCACTATATATACAGATGGGGAGACCAGCTCAGAAGAAGAGATAGGTTTTCAAAGAAGATTAAGAAGTCTCCAGGGTCAGAGCAGATCTGATTGTACCAAATCTTTGGGACTGCCACCCTAAAGACTCTGTCCTTTCTTGTGTTCAGTCAGGTCTTGGGACATCCAGCAGTATCTCTCTGGCTGACTCTAAGTGCCTTAGCCAGAATATGAGAGTCAATAGTTGAGCGTCATTGCCAAAGTAACTGTCCTGTGTGTGTGATGAATCCACAGGTGGATGACACAGCCCACCGACCAGAGAAGTAGGACTGGAGCTTTAACTTGGAAACTGAATTATAAAGAAAATATAACTGATGTATTAGTAGTTTCTTTCTTTCTTTCTTTCTTTCTTTCTTTCTTTCTTTCTTTCTTTCTTTCTTTCTTTCTTTCTTTCTTTCTTTCTTTCTTTCTTTCTTTCTTTCTTTCTTTCTTTCTTTCTTTCTTTCTTTCTTTCTGCCTGTCTGTTAATTTATTTAGAACCACCAGGAGACACAAACCCTCACAAAGGCGCTCACAAAACCAAATGCAAGTCTGTGATGGTGTCTGCGGTATCCTTTAAAATCACTCGGGCAAAAATTACAGCCAAGGAGACAGGAACTTCATACCCTCCCCACCACCCTCCCTCCTACTTGGATTATAGTGATTTATCTTCCAGGCTGGAGTGAGGCGGAGCAAAGCATCCTTTGATAGAAGCAGACACACAGTGAGTCTGGGGCGGAGAAAGTTTGGACGCTTGTGTCTTACATGCCCGTGTGGTGTCCACGGGGACCCGGTCTAACAAACGGGCTAGTTGACGTAATCTTTTCACGCTGAGATTGAGACGTTGACGTGAACGCTAATAACTTCTACTACTCGGCCCGGGAAAGCAACGCCAGATTTCTTCGTCTGGAAGGTAATGCATCTCTCTCTTTTCCCCCCCTCCAGACACTTGTGCACTTGTTTTGTATACGCGTGTACGCCACGCTTTCTTCGTCAACGCGGGGAAGAAAGTTCCTTCGCTTGAAGCGTACGCGTCGCTCTCTCTCTCGCTCGCTCTCTACACAACTTTGTAAACTTTTTTTCCCAAGACACTTGTGCACTTGTTTTGTTTACGCTGAAGCCAAGCGGCACCACGAGCGCTTGCTAAACGCGTTTCTTTTTTTCGGACTTCTGTTTGGAGGCGTTAAAACTTCACTTCACTTGGAAGCGTACGCATTGTTTCCTCTACGCCAGTTTATACACTGTTGTCATGACAATGCTACGGAAACCCAGTTGCGAGGCACGTTGGGAGACAAAAGACACCAGCTCCACTTGCCTTAAACCTTCCCCTCCCGAACAAAAACTACCCCCAAAGTTCACTCAACACCACCGGGAGTGTTGTGTGTACTCTCTTCCCTCGCCTCCTGTGCAAAGCTACCAGAAAAATGCCAGCATTTTGGTCACTTGGGCAGTGAGTTAGTGGAAAAAAAAGAAGAGCACATTGGGAGGTACGAGGGGGGTCAGAAGGATATGTGAAAACTGTTGGGCTAAGGTGTGTCCTGTGTTTATGTGAGACAGATTGTGACCCCTCTAGTCAGGAAAGGGATGCTTTTAGTCGGCTCTTTGCTGTTTTATGGCCTCTACGCACCACACACACACACACACACACACACACACACACACACACACACACACACACACACACACACACATACACACACATACACACACGTGGAAATGACTGGCTTCCACAATAGAGAGTGGATAACAATTGTCTTTGGGGAAAAAGGAAAAAGATGTGTGTGTGAGTGTGTGTGGGCGAGTGGGGGGGGGGGGCAACGTTTGCTGGATGGGGGGGGGCTATAGCTTAAAAAAACTTGTGTGTCATTGTATGTGTCATCGGGCGCTGGCTGGGAGCAGAAGGTAGGAAAGTGGGGTCAGGGTCACTTTGCATGGGCAGGGGATGCATGTGAGGACGTGAGGGGGCGTAGGGATCGTGTGTGTTTGTGTGTGTGTGCAGGGGGGGTCTATTTATGCCATTACTACAGATGTCATTACCACACACACACTCGCAGAGTGAATAAGGCAGCCTGGGGCGTGAGTGGTGTGGCTTGTGTCAAGCAGGATAAGCTCTCCCCTGGTATGACTCATGATTATACCTGTTTACAATTGTGTGCGAGGGAAGTTTTCACAACTCCAGATGCCAAATGATGACAGCCTCGTGGACCGGAGCCACGCTTGTCATTAAGGGCGACGCCAGGAAAATATCCTCACATCAGCATCCGTCCCCGCCGCTCATACATAAAACACTAGATGAGAGAGACTGAAACACTGCAAGGTCAGCAGTGCTTACATTTCACTTCATTTCACTAGAAGTTTAGTTTTAGTTCATTTCCAGAACTATAGAGATCAGATCAATGATTACAATAAATAATTTAGAATAATTTTATACATATTCACCTTCATTGGGTTTAAAATGACAAGGATGTCAGGTGAATGCTGCAGCAAGTTCAGCAGAAACATCTTTAAATACTATCAGTCACAAGTTGAGTTGTCTCAGATTTTTGTGATAACCCTTGTGACTTGACTTAACAGTAAATCTTTTTTCACCTTGACCACCTGCTGAATTGTTTGATGGTAGAGAACCTGCAGAAAATAGCGGCTTATATACCCTGAAATTACTGTTTCCTAAAGCCCAAGGTGGCCTGTCCTGCTTGTTTTGTCCAGTTCAGCTACTAAATCTATGTCTTGTTTGCTATCACAGGCAAAGGAAGATAAGCAGCAAATGCAGTTTTATTGACCTTTTATCAACTAATGCTTGCGATTGATTACATACTGTTTAGTATTTAGAAATGGATACTAAATGGCAAGTGTACTGGTTCATTCTCTAGTCTTTACAGGACGGGTCACATTAACCCATTCACACCCATTCATACTGTGCATTGGTGGCAGTATTGTCATAATACAGAAAATTATATGGTATGTGATACTATAAACAAGTCAAACATCAGTGTAACTTCAGATCCCACTGTGGGGCGAAACCACAGTGGGATTTCTTTTTAAATAAATGCAGCTATAAAATGCACTTATGCAGTTTAAAGCAGCAGATGACTGAAATGCTCCAGAGCAGCATGCATCAGTTTCATCAGTAAATGGATCGGTAAATATTTATGACGGTGATCTTTTTTTTTTTTTTCAAACAAAACCTTACAGCAGTGAATTAATGCAGAGGCTCAATCTTAATGATATTCACAATACATACAGCATTTGTAATAACAAAACTATAAATCACTGTCACAGAGTTGTTCCCAATTGTATGAATTATGCATTTAAAGATAATGAATGGCAACATATTGCTGCATCAATTATTTGTTCTGCCAAAAATCTGTGTCAGCTCCCCCCTTATTGCGTGTGTGTGTATGTGTCTGTGAGTGTGTATGTGTGTGTTGGGACATGCAGCCTCCTCTTCCACAGTCTGTCTTGCACCCGCAGGGCCTGAGAGCACGGTGCCTAAGACATAAACACACACACAGTCATTCATACACACTCATGCGCACACATGGGGCAGCATGAACAAGCCTACATCAAAGATACATCTGTTTCTTATGCATGTTTGATGGGACAGGCAGGCAGCGGCTGGCCACTGCTCCAAGTTACAGCACAGATTAGTATGCATGACTAGGTGGAAGCAAAGCCGTGAATGTGAAGGACTTTGGCGAGGGAAAGGTACAGCACAGATGTATGAGAAGAGATAGAGCACGAGGAATGTCTTTGAATTGTTGCCTCTTGTCTGATTTTCATAATTCTGTTCAGAGCGACAGTTAGAGGACCTCTAGTGTTTTGTGTACAGTATGTTGTCAAAAGGCTTTGATTCTTATCACAGTGGGACCAAACTGTAAAGCCGAGTGAGCGGTTTATCGTAAGGCTGAGACACGAGAGGGTTAACGACTCTTTCCTCCGCTGTGCAGTCGTCTTTTGTCCATGCTGTTTGATGTATTGTTGGCCTTTTTATCTCTGAGCAGCTGGTACGAGTCCTTTTGTCTCACTGTCAGTCTGTTGCCCAAATTTTGCCAATTCTGGGACGCAGTTGAAGAAACTCTCCAGCCGGTTTCCCAGACAAGGATTAAGACAAATGAACGCACATTAAGCTAACTGCTCAACGGACGTCCCCTGTTTATTTTTATCTACATTCATAGGCTTACAGTTGCTTTTTTTGACCCATCAGCCAAGTGTAGCACAGCTCATGAGTTTCCCACTGACCACATCATAGTACTACTACTGCTGCTACTCTATCTATCTATCTATCTATCTATCTATCTATCTATCTATCTATCTATCTATCTATCTATCTATCTATCTATCTATCTATCTATCTATCTATCTATCTATCTATCTATCTATCTATCTATCTATCTATCTATCTATCTATCTATCTATCTATCTATCTATCTATCTATCTAACTACCTACCTACCTACCTATTGAATATTAGGGAACTTTCTATATAAAAGAATAATGTTCTATACAAAATGTTAGGGAACGTTCTGCAGAATGTTGCCTAACATTCCTATTGTTCTATAGTACGTTTTATTGGTTCCCAGCTCTCTATATCTACAGCATCCATACATGTGTTAGTTGGCGTTCCGTACAAAGAACATTCCCTAACGTAATGTCAGGGATTCTAACATTCTACCTATTCTATTTCTTACATCTGTTTCAAATGAACTAAAATGACTTTTCTAGGCTGATCAATGCACAATCATTTCAACATTATGGATGGAACGTTTAATCATGAGTTCATTTTCGGGTATTTCTGTCTAAAAACTGTGAAAGAGTCAAACGACATTAAATTCATAATTACTGGGTGTGAGAGGGTTTAAGTAGCAAAGTAATCAGATTAAATAACTGTCAGAGTGATTTTAATTTGACACGTTAACAAGCTCATAGTTCCAGCAGGCGTCATGTTTGCGATTCGTGCCCTGGACGAAAGAGCTTCGAACGTCCTGTGGCATCCGACCGAGCTCGGCACAAAACAGAGGAAGGCAAATCTGTTGGATCTGTAGTTACAGTAGGTTGCACTGACCTTGCAGGACAATGCAGCACACGTCACCGTCCACTGTCTCTGCCGCGCATGGGTTTTTCTATCGAAAAATCCCAGAAAGCCGGAGGCAGCACGTCCTGGCACGCGGACACAACGGGCATCACAGGATTTAACCCGGGTTCACCCTGCATTCAGAAACATTCAGACTCCGTGGATCAAGGCAGCGTCCCGTCGGCTCAGCTCAACAGTACGTTTCCGTTTGGCGGCAGATGTTCTGCTTAATTAACATGCAGGCTCAGGGCGAGAGAGGGGTGTCATTGGCGGTATACAGTTTATCCAGGTGCCGCAGCCCTGCATAATTACCTCACATTTACATGAATGATATTAATGAGATTCATGGTGCGTTTCCCCGGGGTGAGGAATCGGTCAGTGTCACTGCTACACAAAAGAAAGACTCCAACCCAGCTGGTTAATGTGGACCCACGCAACCCCTGCTAGACTGTTATAAATGCCACAAAGCAGTAGCAACATTTGTGCAGTGTGTATGGGAATTCTGGAAAGAGGTGACAGACAATCTTAATCTTCCAGTAGACTCCAGTGTGTCTCTGTTATACTTGAATTTAGCAGACCTTAACCTGAGAGCTGGAGAGTGCAAATTCATTAACCCTGCAGACAAAATGTCTGGGAGGATGGCTGCATCACCTTCAGTAGGCGCTGGCATGGAGTGTATGGCACAGTGCATGTCAATGGAGAAAATTAAATATTTTGAAAAATATATTCGTAGCGTATGAGGGATCTGGAAACCAGACTTAATGAAATTACAGCAGATATAGCAGAGCTTCAGCAGTTGGAAAATTCAGTTTAATATGTATGGTTATGGTAGATGCCAGAGGGCGATGAAAGCATATTAACTACTAAAACTAGAGGCATTGTTTTATTTGAACTTCTTTCCATCCATTATCTTGGCCGCTTTTACCCCGGGCGTCTCCAGTATACATAGGGCAAAGGCCACCAGTCCATCATGGGACACACACACCACTCGCTCTCACACACACACCTAGGGGCAATTTAGAGTCTTCCATCGACCTCAACATGGATGTTTATTGGATTGTTGGAGAGCACTTATTCATAAAGTCGCTGTTACCCCATCCATTCGTACCAGGTGTCTTCATATTTATATTCCTGAGGCTTCATGGAGAAAGTCTTTCCATTACAAATATTTCATATTGCCTAAACGTGTTTTCTGTGTTGTGTTTCCCCCAATTAAATGTAACATCTGTCTCCAAAATATTCACTAGTTCTGAATAAATCTATTGCCAGGTTACTTTGGGACAAACACAAAACAGGTGGTAATTATTGACATCCTTGGAGCCACAAAATGCGCATTTCATGCACATAATGAATCCGGAGTGTGTGAAAAACAGGAAGATAATGGGATATACTGACCTGTGCTGTGATGCACAATCATCACAATCACGCACAAACCAATGGAATGAACCCACCCCTTTATTAGGGTGAATAAACAAAGATGGAGAGAACTTGATGAACCAGACTGTGTTTGTTAAGCTTCAGCACTTCTTCAAATTCTTCAGATGTCTCCGTAGATGGACCTGAATGGCGCTTTTGAGAGGGCGCAGAGACCGAGGCTAGCTCTGTGCTTCCATCATAAATCACACAGCGTGGAGACAACTTTGAAACTCAACACCTCGAGATCTAAGAGGCTTACAGAGGCCCTTAAAGAGACAGACAAAAAGACAGGGCTGCGGTTTGACTGATTGTGCATCCTGTGTGTCTAGAGACGTCCGCTTTTTAATCTGAGTGATGATTTTGAGGAATGACTGAAAGGTAGCACACCCATTCATCTCTCCCTCTCCTGCTCGCACACACACTCCTTTGGTAAATGCTAACACAAACTCTGTGTGTGTATGTGTGTGTGTGCTTCCAGGTAGAAGCCCAGAAGTCACGCTGTCTGAGGAGGACTCTAAAAACATCCAAACCTGGGGAGCCAGCCGGAGCCCCAGGGTGCTGGAATGGAGCAAATCATAGAGTAAGAGAGATTATGTCTTCACATGTGTGTTATTTGACAGCTGGCTTTACACAGTTTGTTAACAAGTTTTATTGTGTTTACTAAATGAACTTCCTGCCTCTATTTTGGGGTTTCCTGCAACTGTTGTTGCCCGCTGGAGAGGTTCAGCTATACATAATAGCACATTGCAGATTACCTCAGCCCGCTGGGTCTCCTAGATACTGTAAAATACAGCACTACTAGCCTTTCTACCCGGATTTAAGTATACACAATGCATATATCTCTACTCCGGGCCACTTTGAAAGTGGAAACTTTTAGTGGCGTGGCATCAAAGAATTTAAATGTTTGGGTGATAAGATTTAAGAGTGAGCGTGCGGTGACGTCTGTTTGAAATGCAAACATCTCGACAGAAGTTGAAGACAAGCCCAGTCGTCCCGTCCTGTTCTTTATGGACAGCCCTGTCGCAGATGCTCTGAACGCGTCTCCAACCTGTCTCTCCCTCTGCTTTCATAGGACAGGTTGATGAGGTGCTTCAAGGTT